>JAQGAA010000700.1:0-20057 GCA_034696425.1 Isotoma viridis
ATTGGTTCACTTTCCAATGCATCAGAATAAATTGACCTTATTTTAAATTGCACATAACACGACCTCCCGTATACATCAATTTGCCACATTTTGGTCTGAAAGAATCAGATAAGACGATCTTATCTGTGAGGATTTAGGGTATATGTGTGTATTTTTAATGTGAAAAAAAGAATCAAGGGTGAAAATAAAGTAGATGGGTTTTTGTTGTAAAATGAGGTTTTGTTGCATGCACTTTTCTGTCAAAGTTTAAACAATAGGTTTGATGATGTTTAGCCGAAAAGGGTTAGGTAGGCAGGCAGGCTTGTTGAGTTGAAAGAGTGACTGACACGTAATGCGGCGTGAATCTGGATTACTGACTGAGGACAACAAACAAAACGAGACGAAGAAAAGCTACACAAAATAATAGGCTAATTTGTCTACCATTTTATAATGTGAGAGATCTTTGTGGAAGACTGAAATTTTTCGCAGGATGATAATTTGGTACTTCCTTTTCTACTTTACAACAAAAGAGGAGTTGATGTGAAGTTTCCTGTCATGGTGGTATGGTTGTGGGTTGTTAAGTTTATGTCCGTCTCTTATTATTATTATTAATGCTTTGCTTTGAGCCACTAAGTAGGTAGGTTGGTCTCCAGTTAGTCAGTTTAAAAAAAGTCTGTACTAATGCAACATTCAAGATTGAATGGGTTTCTACATGGTCAGTGTTTTATTCCCATGTCTCTGTTGCTAAGAATAGTTGTTTTTAAAGAAAACTATTCCAATTTATGAAAATAAATTTGCGAATGGTAGGCATCTAATTTTAAACTATAGTTTATCAACAAACAGAGCTAGATGACTTTACAATGCTTCGGATTCTCCGTTTCTGGACTTTTGTTCCGACCATCTGAACTTTTTTTTTTATTTTTTCATTAATTGGCTTATAGGATATTCAAGCTCCGGGACACAATAAACTGTTGCATTGTAGTGTGATGGCACAGTATTTATTAAACGTTTGAGTAATTATAAGTCGAACTTAAAATAGGAGGAATAGAGAAAGCACATTAGTTATATATGAGTATTCTTACCAAAAATTAATATTGACAGTTATCTTTTGTATTTCTTAAACTAGCTGCATTTTACTTCTAAATTAATAAAAGTTTAAAAAATCACAAAACTGTAAAAGAACGGAATTTAAAATAAATCTTTCGTCTCTTATCTCTGTTGCAAGATGGAAATTCAAGTTGAAACTGGGATTGCAATTTTTTAAGCATTTACTTTTTTGCAATATAAATCAGACATTTTGAGCACATTTCATATTAAGCTACAAATATTAATCTAATGAGCTCTTTACTGCTCGCATCTACAACTTTCATCGTATTTCCGAAGCAAATGGTTCTGTTAAAAAGGTTTTTGATCGAAACATTTTTTCTTCATTCTGAAACTTAACAATTCAAGTCTGCTCTGTTAAATTTTGTTGTTTTTGCATGAAATGTTTTTTAGTTTAATTTAATATTTTCAACACTGCAATTCAAACATTTTTACAAGATTATGAAAGAACAGAGAAACACCAAGAATGCTTCCATCTGGTCACGCAATAGTAACATTTTTAATAATAGGAAGCATGTGCCATGATGATAAAGTGCCAATGAGGGCCTAAATTAAACCAACAACCTCTCACTTCTCAATTTTTTAATGGTGAATGGTATAATACTTTAAATTAAAACTCATCAACTACTTCTACTTAGAAGTCTGGAAGTGCTTAATGAAAGTCCGCAATTGTGAGAATGTTGATGAAAGCAGAGTACCTTGCCATAGGCAGGACCCCATTCTTGTAATACTACAATTTTGCAAACTTTTCGCTGATAATAAATAAAGTTTGCCAGTACAGTGCATGTCAGTATAAATGTAACTAACGCCTATCGTGTCTCGGAGCGTAATAACAATACCTCTTAAGCTCTCAGAACTGTTAGACCTGGGCTGACCCAAAATTGCAAAGCATAATTACTACTTTATTCACACAGCTGTCAGCTAGTATATGCGATTGGGGAACAATTTCCCAATTAAATAACCACAATTGATTAGAATCAAAAGGTCATTTAGTCATACTTCAAGTTTCCCTAGTGGTCAATTTCGTTTTTATAGCATAAACCGTATAATGGATTACTTTTAAAAATAAAAACAGTTCTTGTAGAGCCAACAAAAATGTTCGAAGATTTATGTTGCTTTTCGAGGAATGTAAACTTTCTGAAAAAAATGGAGGCTATCAGGATTTATTAAAAAATGTCCATAGACGATGACTGATGATAATTATAAATACCTAATTGTACTGAGACCTTTAAATATTATGACGTATTCATAAAAAGATAAGTTGCTTGCCAATAAATCCTTTTTATTGCATATAAATTAGGGTGTGCAAATTTGAAGCGATTTCTGAATTTTTAACAATTGCATTGAAAGTTGTTTTAACTAAATTGAATTTTAGAGAAATCTTATTTTATCGTAATACAATTGACAAATTGACTCATTAAATTGCAGTCGATATGTAAGTATTAAAGAATTAAAAAACCCTAAAAAATACAAAAAATACAAAACTTTGCCAACCTCTGGTTGCCAATGTATGGTTATCTCGTTAGCGTCATTAAGTCGAAAATTTTATTTCTTAACTTGCATCATCCTTTAATCACAAGCTTCAATTGAAGTGACTTGTAAATTTATACTGTTTTTGGGAAAGTCCTCTAAATAATTAACATTCTCTCTCAATTTACTTGTTTACAAAATTAGCCATTAATGAACACTGTTAAATTTTTTATCCTGTGAAACAAAAATGCAGTACTAAAGTTCAATTTAATATACATAATCATTCCATATTTGTGCTCAAATCCTCCAAATAAAAGTATTATTTGAACCCAATAGAATTGAATCATTGTACGAAATTTAATTTGTACAAGAGGCAGTAAGTGACTTAATGCGTCAGCATTTGTGATTGATTTTAATTCAATAAAATGCTTTGTAACCCAGACAGATACTCTCCAAAAGATAAAAACAAAATTGAAAGGGTTAAAGTGTATATATGAATCATTTTCATTGGTCAAGAGGCATTAAGAATTAAATGTTCATCCATCGTCTAATGTAAAAATCAACCACCCCCATATTCATTAAACCACTGTAGCATAAAAATTTGACCAAACTATAGTTAATGTTATAAGGAAGAGTACAGGATAAGATGATAATAGTTAATATAATGAATGAAGGTCAGTAGAAACAAGGATGAAATTGAATTAGTGTTGATAATATTATACATGTGTGAGTGTTTTGTATTAGGAAAAGTACGATAGAAAAAGGGACAAATATTTCAGGATGACCACCGATGATGAAAAAAAAGATCTGAGAGATTGAGAAACAATATAAACACAGAGAGAAAACCCTTAGATCCGGTCGCTTTCAGTTGACTGACCACTGTAACGAATTTAACTGTAAACAAAGGACACTTTTTCGTTTCTTTTGTACCCTCTTCTCTGTCCGTCTCTCCTTCCAACGAATTAATGGACAAGGGAAACAAAACATCGGAAATCAATACTTTGGCCAATTTACCTCTTCAACCTAAATTGAATACAGACAAACTCTTCCACGAAGACTGCTAGTCTGCTGTCATTCCTTCTATACCCAGTGTGTCGTAACCCTGAGCAATTTTTGTACAGTACGACTGATGTACTTTAAACCATTTTGTTGATTATGATCCAACCTCATACTATTTTACTGTGCGTTATTAACTAAATGTTAACAAATCTCTAATTTTGTTAGTTTTTGTAGAAATGGGTCACTAGTCAGAAGGAACGGATACTTCTTCAGTTAAAAATGTACAGCTTAGCTAACTGGTGTCATTATAATGAATAATGCTTGCATATAAAATTTTTGCAAGTTTACCAAAGACACCGACATATTATATAAATCTAAGATTAAATCCATCCAATGCTGAATTTTTGAGAAAAGAGGACAGAAAATTTAATTCTTGAGTGGTAGTAGTAGTAGTAGCATTGTGTATTTGTCCGAATGATAATAGTAAAACAGTGGTAGCAGTAGAATCATCAGTATTCGAAGTAAATGTGCCACCCTTATTCTTTCCCTGCTTCTGCAAACAAAGCCAATTGCCTAAAGAGACAACGGGAGAAAGAAGGTACACATACACATGCATACACTAGACTTTCAGACATTCAAAGAAGGAAAATAACATGAATCCGAAAACACATTTACCTTCGGCAACACAAGAGGATTCACTTGAGAATAAGAAAATACTACTTACATTGGCATTGTGGGTCTTCTTATATTACTCAATTGTTTCTTCTTCTTCAAAGATTTTTATAAACTTGATCTTATGTCCACAATCCAAAAATCTTGGTAACTACCACCACCACAGTACTACTGGTTTACGAGATACTTTTGATAATAATGTTATGAAAAGCCTTTGTACATAATGGAAAAAGACTGTCGTGGAAAAAATACTCGGGGTTTCTCTCACGATAGGAAAACGAGGAATATAAATTTCAAAAATTGTAAGGACATGATGCTAAATGAGGGTCTGACACTTTGTATATTATATTTCACAGGAGCATAATATCTTGCGGCATTTCATCATAAATTTTAGCATTTTATTATGTCAGGAGTATTTACAAGAATACGAATTTAAAGTATATTTAGAGGTTTTTTTTTACATTTTGAATAATATTCTTACAATATTACGTAACATTCAAGGCATTTCCAAATCTAAGTAAAACCGTGCATTTTCATTTGATTTCGTAAAAAATTTTTGCTTCAGTTTAAGATAAAAAAATATAGTCAAATTTAACAAAAACCTTTTATATCTTTATTATAATCCCCTCAATCAATATTTTTATCAATGATACATTTCACATTTAGCAATTTGCAACGCACCCATGTAATACAAATGATTAGATGACTTATCCCTAGAAATAGTATCACCCTTGGTTCATGAACAAAACTAAAAAATGACAATGAAAAGTCTGAAGCACGAATAGTTTTTAGTGAGTAAAAGGGAAGAGTGAATTACAATTGGGGATATGGAAACCTTCCGCTTTGCCATCAAGACACTTCCGCTTTGTAAAACGCTACATGCACTTTTCTCTCTGGAAACTTTATTTGAGAGAATCAAATCATAAACTCATCTTTTAGATTCACAAGTAAAAAGCAGTATGTACTGGAGTATAGTAAGAATATGTTTGTGTTACATTATGTACTGAGAGAGTCTTCTCTTTTTATAATTTACTTTCCTACATGCATTATTCTTATTGTTACTATACGTATTATTATTTTTATTATTGTTGTTATTATATATAAAAGTTTAATGGTTGTGCATCGCACGCACAAAGATTGATGAAAGCAACAGACCTATATAATAATAACATTTGGCATATAAAAAAGCAACACATCCTGAATGTATTTTCTCTTTTATTACAAATTTTCGGCACGGAACCAAACACCATCTTCAATTCTATTCAAATGTAATATATTATGTAAAGGGGCCTACCCGGTTTGTCATGATTTTTATATTCTTGCATGAACTGGTGCAGTATATAATATTATTGTATTTATCTATATATAAAGGTTTTGCAGGATCAGATCCTTCGAGCTTTTTACATTTATTACATCACCACTACCACAAAAGTTCTACCGTCCTTTCTCTATTACCTTTTAATGCCTAATGCTGTTGAGAGAAAAAAGTCTGAAAGTATTGCACAACCCGGTTGCCGGTGGTGGGGTATTATTTTATTTTATGTATTCATCGGTTGGGGAAGAGTTTCATTGAAAGTGAATACAACCATTATGTTGTGTCATGGTCGCATGGAGCCCACCACCAGGACCAGGAGGACGAGAAACAAACGACCCTTTTACCATTTACCGTAACATTCCAGTTTACAAAGATAGCTTTCTCCAAAAACCGTATCCCACACTCATGGTCATGGTCTAAACAAACTATTACGCAAACCATAAATAAAACCCGAAGAGATTTTGTTGTATTGATGACTTTACTAAGCATTTGGAAATGTAGTAGTGACGTTAACCCATATGTACTGGTACACATCATGTTATTTTGTAGTTGTCTTCCCTGTGCGATGGGAGAGTGATGCTTAAAAGTTACGTTTTGACTCCTAAAATCGGATAAAAATAAAAGTAGAAAGTCGTTTGTACTGTTGTACTCTAGTATTGAGCGGTGATCAATTGAATTGATGAAAGCGTTATACAAAAGGTGCCGATTAGCATAATGGATCGCAACTAATTAGAGACACGTGCTACTTTAAGGGAAAACTGTAACTTGATGACAGACAGGCTAAAATCACAGTACTCTGTAAATAAATTCATACGATGATTGCGATTATGGCTAAGCACTCAACAAGCGCGTGTCCACCATCAATTCTCAACTTCCGGTCTTTCTAGTGACAAAAACTTGGAAAAACTAAGCTCATTTTTTCTTCTCCGTATCCGTGAACTGTCATGCATGCACTTTATAGTACCCTCCTCTTTCGTTTTACCCAAAGCTGTCCCATCAATAAAGATCCATTGTGAGTATAAGTAGTTGTAATACATTTTTCAACCTTTAACACTAACTCTGTGCCATCCAACTTTGGGCATGGGTGTTTTGCGTGATGATGATATTCAACTGGGAAAGAAAATTCCACAGTACATCAATAGTGCGTTCAGCCAGCAGCAGTATATCTGATACAGTTCAAGTATAAAAGCTTATCTTTAGACCGACACTTCCTTACATAATCTACCTCTCTTCCCGAATACGGGTAGTATTCAAGTTACATGTGAGGTATACTTCTAACTGTTGTTTAGTCTTATTTTGTATAGAAGTCAACGCAGTGATGTAAGGATCCCTAAATGCACAACATTATCTTACCACTAAAAACCTGCTTCATGAAAAATTAGCGCTGTCATCCTCCCTTGATACTTTTCCAGCCATGTTCCATAAACAACCAACATTAAGTCATGGTATTTTATATTATATCTAACTATCTATACTATATCTGTGTAATATAGATCTGTGCAGATTGCTTATCTGTTTGCTTTCATACTTACCAGAAGATATTAGGATCCTCGAGACCTCAACTGAACCCAATTACAAACTCATCTCAAGCTTCGCACTACCGTTCAATCCTCCAAGAGAGTTTTACCGACTTTTTAAATTTTCAAAAGTTTTGGTACCTCAGATCTTTTGTCTTGTCTCATCTAATTTTTCCATCGGGAAGAAATCTATACAATTTCTTCAAGTGTGGATAATACATAAGGCGTATTTAATTCACAGGAGCTTTCAGAATGAAATGTTTAAATGATACCACAGCTTTTACTCTCAAATGCTTCCAAGAAGTAAACTATGATATTAACTTAAATCCTAAATGTAAAAAGCCAAATAATTTTGGCACACTAAAAGATCAAAACGTCTTTCCCTTTTCTCTAAGGTTATTAAAAGAATATAAAAAAAATGTTTATTTGGCTGATTAGAAATAGGAAGTAGTAAGATTAAACTACTTTAGATAAACACTTTAGAAGACTTTGATTACGAGAAAAAACTCAAGTACATGACTTTAATAGTTATTATTGCGTATAATTATTCGCCAGTGCACGCTTTCGTGCAAATAGCCATTTACATTACTCTGGTGGCGATAAAACCCTTTGGTGAGGAATGCTCTTTGACTCCAATTAAAAATCTTCGAACCTTTTTCATAGCTCACCTAGACCCAGTGGGGGCTTGACATTTATTTTGTCTTAATGATACTCGTTAATCAGAGTTATACCGGTTGTAAATAAAGTGTGTACATATTATTATTTTTTGTATATTGTGTGTCTCACATCATTTAAAAGTAACGGTTGTCCATAAGAGCAAGCATTTCTTAGCTTAAAATCTCATACTTAATTAGTTTTAACCTTTTGTAAGTAGAAAAGACTAGCTGAAATTTGAAAAAAGTCATGAAATAATTGGAATTTTGAACTGACGTGGGTTATTGTGCAATAACAGAAAAAGTGGGTATCTGTACACACCATGAGCTGCGACTTTTATTACTTTAGTCCTAACTGTGACTATTTCATGACTTATACAATATTACTCTTCTGCATGTCAAAGCTGCTGCTTGCTGTATAGAATTGTGTAATTCAACTACCTAAGTTGTTACATTTCGAATAGGAATGGAATCAAAATTGGATTTGAATTGTGACCATGTCAAGAAAAGAGATTCCATTCTCATTCAATGAGACGGATGGGAAGTGTGTCCAGAACAAATTATCTGTCTACTGAATACCACTTCTTATGGTGCATGCAAGGGCAGTACAAATTTAAGTAACAGTAACAAGTATGCATATCTCGTTATAAATTGTATTTATATTATGTATGAGAGGGATTAAAGATAGAGTAGTTAAAAGAGACAGTATTAAAATGAGAAGTCTTCTCCTTGACAAAAATACTTTTTTCAAGTATTCGGAACGGAAGGGAGAGAGGCATTGGGAAACCCTTACAATGGATTATTCGCATGAAGGAATTATCATGATAATAGGAAGAAGTAGCAATAAAACATGAACGGAACAATATTGCTTTTTGCTTCGTGATACCTATCTCCAACATTTCCTAGTCTCACAGTTCACAGACTGGTTAGTTGAAATTCTAACATTTTGCCCTAACATTTCTTTCAAGCAGGGGCATGTCCATGGCGTGATTCAGTGCATTGGGGTCAAGTTAGATGACAACCCGAAAAGCCAAAAATCGGGAACCCTAGTAAAACTGATGACACTCAAAAGCTAATTTATCCCAGCATATATCAGTAATACTAATAGTAAGTAGGAATAGTAGGATGATATAATACTAAAAACTACTTAAATATACATGCTTCTGTAATTATCGATAAGTAAAGTAACTATATTGCTTATACTTGAATATCTTAACCGTGGTCGAATGTTAATCTATAATGTTCTATTTTAATTCATAGTATTTTTTTATATTTTGTCCAATTATTTTGGAACTGAGAAAAGTGTCCAATATTCCACCTTGAGATGAAAAATGCATGAAATATAGCCATTGCGTGTCTAACAAATTTCATCACTTAAAGCAATACAGTTAGCTCGCAATGCCCTTCTCAATTATAACGCACTATGAAAATTAAAACTGCTTTCTTTTTTAAGGACTATTTTATTATTCTATAGAATGGAATGCGTATTGCTGTATATATGCTGTATAGTGTAAAAGTCAACCCTTTTCAGAATAAGTTAATAGAATAAGGAAACAAAAAAAAATGTAACTGTTTGTGTGAGTGATGATTTTGTTCTTCAGGCTTGAAGTTAGTAGCAACCTTAGAGCTGCTACTATAATCATCTAAGGTTATGTCGACAGAGAAAAAAAAATGTTGTAAATTATGAAATTACAGTTCGTCATAAAATATAAGTGCAATAGTGCGAATTCTTTCTTGTATATTGCAAGATTACATGGAAAGGCGGAAATATGCCAAAAAATCTAAATAAAAGTGCCTAATAAATCTATTCCAACCATTCAAGTAAATTGCACTTGTTAACTAATGCGTACTGATATGTATTCATTAAATACTGATTGCAGTAGATGATGATGTGACAACGTTAGCAATAACGGAGAAATATTGAGTCGGCATCATGTATGCATTAGAACATAATCAAGGGTGATATTTGCTTGAGGACGTTACAAAACTAAGAAAATTACATTGAGCTAATGACGGGAGTTGAATTACACACATAATTTACTTCTGGCAGAATCTTAGATTACTTTGCTAACATGTGGACGACTAACTCCTACTACTGCTGGGTGGCTTCTCAATCTGTAAAATGTAATAGTAATAAATACTCATTTGCTACCACCACCATCACCACGACGAGTGATTTCTTTGTACTTATAAGTTAATAGAATAAGGAAACAAAAAAAAATGTAACTGTTTGTGTGAGTGATGATTTTGTTCTTCAGGCTTGAAGTTAGTAGCAACCTTAGAGCTGCTACTATAATCATCTAAGGTTATGTCGACAGAGAAAAAAAAATGTTGTAAATTATGAAATTACAGTTCGTCATAAAATATAAGTGCAATAGTGCGAATTCTTTCTTGTATATTGCAAGATTACATGGAAAGGCGGAAATATGCCAAAAAATCTAAATAAAAGTGCCTAATAAATCTATTCCAACCATTCAAGTAAATTGCACTTGTTAACTAATGCGTACTGATATGTATTCATTAAATACTGATTGCAGTAGATGATGATGTGACAACGTTAGCAATAACGGAGAAATATTGAGTCGGCATCATGTATGCATTAGAACATAATCAAGGGTGATATTTGCTTGAGGACGTTACAAAACTAAGAAAATTACATTGAGCTAATGACGGGAGTTGAATTACACACATAATTTACTTCTGGCAGAATCTTAGATTACTTTGCTAACATGTGGACGACTAACTCCTACTACTGCTGGGTGGCTTCTCAATCTGTAAAATGTAATAGTAATAAATACTCATTTGCTACCACCACCATCACCACGACGAGTGATTTCTTTGTACTTATGAAGTGAAGATACATTTATACTATCATAATTTTATATATCTCTATGCAATATTATTATTACTGCTACCACAATCTTAAATTTCTTTTCAGGATTGGCACTTTTGAAAAGTTGACAGCAGGATACTATATATGCTCCTTCCTACTGTATATAGTTTCCAATACAAAATAGAGATCTCTCAGAGAGAATAATATGATGATAGCATAGATAATGTTATATTATATTTAGATGTTCATAATATATTGAAGAGTTAAATCTTCTATACAACAAAGTCATCACTTCATCAATAGTCACGGATAAAATGCATGTAGTGTAATATAACCTCATTATTGGTTATTTCTCGTTACTCTTATTACGAGATTGGATTTAGCAAGTTAGTACCTATACAAGTTAGTTTTTTTTTGTTTTGTAAAAAGGTAAAAAGAGTTCGAGATAGACACCACCAGGAGCAAAAACCACACCACATCATGACACACATGATGATGGTTATCCCTTGAAAGATAGATTAATGTTGAAAGTTAAAAAAGTCTAATAAGTGGAAGCCAAAACATGTTTTAAACAACCGCTATAGTACTATTGGGCTAATGTAGGATTGCCTAAAATAATATTATTTTTGTATCTTTTGCTATGTGTCTGAGATTGCATTTTGGTAAAAAAACTAAGTGGGGTGCAACATAAGCCAATGAATATATATTGAAGAAAATTAGGAGGCTGAGCCAATAATAAGTGAGCCATGGTATGTGGTCGTAATAACTGGAGAACAGGGTGGTCCTGTATGTCTTATTCTTTTTGAAACTTACTACTTTGTTACTTTACGTATGAATCTTCAACCTATCAACAATTTTATTTCTCCCCGAAACGAATCTCCCTTTCCTCATCATCATCGTGATCTTAACGAACTTTTCATTTCTTATCATGAGTTTATTTTTTCAAAGAATTTTCTTCTACCTAAATGAAGAAGCTTCAACCATGCTCATGCAGTTATAATGGAAAGTTTCGTGGTATGCTATCAATGCTATGCCAAATAAATCCAAAAAACAAATTCAAGCTTATAATATTTTTCATGAATTGTGTGTATATCATTTGCATTATTAAAGAAGCCAGTGGCAATAAGTGGTAGCATCATCATCAACCCAACTTCTGTTCGAAAGAGTATCACCACGCGTTGCTAATTAATGTTTCAACGAGCCTACACTACAAACAAATAACTCTGGTTGCAAATTAACTAAAATTTCCATGATGATGAAACGATGATGATGATGATAGTTTAATGATCATCATTGTTTAGAGATGAACTTATAACAAAAATCCAAATTTGGCTCATGAAGCGGATAATTTAGCACTATGTAGAGAAAGTTTAAGCGAAACGCTAAAAGCATCACTTCATGATCATTATAATCATCATCAACTCTATGTATAATGCAAATTATAATTGACTCATGGTAATCAATCGGACACACGTTTTCAGCTTTGTGAAATAATTACGATAGATTCCTCAATGCTAGAAACCAAAATGTGGACGTATGGATGATGATGCATGAATGCATGTGATGTAGATTAGGCATGCTTATAGTTTCTATTTTTCTTGAGGCCAGGTGGAATAAAACAGTAGTAAAAGTGAGTTGCCCACTTGATACTTAATGCAATTCACCAAAAGCTAAAGAATGATGAATATGGACGGTTAGAGTTAGAGAGAAGAGTAAATTCAAGAGAAAATTCTTATCGGGGTATGAACAATATTATAGAAAAACGGCATGGGTGATCGAGTTGAATTACCTGGTAAATTATTAGGTATATAAAGGTCAGCTAGGTTTAAGTAAATGCGGATATTTTATAATAATATATATAGTAACAATCATGTATTTAATGGCAACACCAACATTACCACCCCACACACTAGAGAAAACCAGAAAGGCACGAGTTAAACGCTTGCAAATAAGGCTAAAGGTAAATAAGTTTTTGATAATGATATTATAGCGCCAGTGGGTGATGAAACGATAGATTTGAACAAAATCATATTTATACCTACCACTACTACGAAACTGGCTATTTACTATATTTACACTTTAACTTCTCTACTTATTTAAGACCAATTAACTTTCATATAGATGATTATTACGTTGTTACACATTTTCTTAATGACTCTGTTCGCTATGAAACAAACCTAACAATTTACCTCTCCTCACATTAGCGTTCCCATTTACAAAGAGAATTAACCATTTCCTTGGTATTTCCTTCCTTCTCTAATGGTATACAATTATTGAATAACCGAAAGCACAATCATGAGCTTGTAACATAATTGACTGTTTTGCTTAGCTTTTAGTATGCTCTACCGCTGCGGTGGTACACAAAAAACAAGAAAAAAGTGTAATTTAACTATAATAAATGCACACTCAAATTCACGATATCGCCATAATATTTTATTTCGAATCAGAAAGGGAGAAAAAAATCACATTTGTTTTTATATACTAGATTTTTTATAAGATATTACCATCAATTATTTATTTCTACAATTGACTATAGGATACGGTACATATTATTCTTTTTAGTGTATTGATGACTCTAGTCTTATAGCGTAGAAAATTCAAACTCAAATTGTAGCCTTTAGTCTTTTTGTTCATAGAACTAAGGAAGGGTTAAATAATAACCTTTGTTTTTGGTGACAAGCTGAAAGGTTTAAAATAGGCTCAGCGAGATTCGTTGAGGGTGGCATGACGGTTGATATCAAAAGTTCTAGTTTTTTATCTTATTTTTGTCTATGCTCTAGTAGAATAAACTTCTTTCAGGTTAAAAATGTCTATAAAAATAAAAAACAGAAGAAAAATAAGTTCAAAATAATTTAAAATAAAAAAAAACAAGAAAAATGTTTTTGTTTTAAAATCGAATTTTAGTCTCTTTATTTCAATACCGACACATTTATAAAAAAATAAAATAAAATTAATTTTAAGTTGTATGATTACAACCCTTCTAAAACATTTTTATCTTGTTTCAAGTTACAAATAAAAATTCATCCATCTCTCAGAATGGAACTGACTGTCGGGAAACGATGACTCAACCTTGGCATTTATTAATGAGACTTTCATTTCTCAAAGAGAATATAATTTTTTACACCATATCACGTTTCTAAATCTAAATTTCTCAATCAAAACGGCAGATTGTGTACCTGAATTCGTAATGATGACCAATTCGAAGGTTTAAAAGAGATATCATATCACATCACATCTTTAGTTGTGTATACCTCTCATCAAATAAGACAATAAAATAGTACACAAACAAATAAACTTAATAAGATTTGGAAGTTAACACACAAGTAGGGATACATTTGTATTGTTAGTCAGTCAGCTACTCACAGACAGAAAAAGACAAGTAATTTTCTGATCGAATCGCTTATAGACCACATAGATATCCACACAATCCACAGAGAGACAGACAGAGATAAGAATGCATAAGCAAATGGCTTAAACAACCCTCATCAATATCAACATGATGATGCTGATGATGATCATCATCATCCCATATCATCTTCATCAGATCAAGTCATCAAACAAAAGAATGAAGAAAGGGTACGAAACAAATAACATTTTGTAACTGTGACCCAACACGACCTTTCCTTTTCCTATTAACTTCTTATGTGATATCATCCACCCAATACGCCTGGAAGTACTATTAAGTCCATGATTTTTGTTTCTTTGGTTCCGATGATTAACCATATGCCTAGGATTGGAAGTTCACCAGGAGTGATTGGTGATGATATTTCCATGATGTGATGATCATTGTTTGTATGTCTGAACTATCTTTTCAGTAGTCTTGTCGACTTTACTATCAATTCAATTCCCATCATCATAACATAATAAAGAGACATAAAAATGAGATAACTAAAAGGCTGACGTTTCTTTTACTTTACAATTGTTAACTAAGGGATCATGATCATCATCATGGGCTTCATTATACAATAATCGTCTATCTGTTGTCTCCTCTCCTTTCAAAATAAGATAATAATAATATCATCAGTCTCATCATCATCATCATAATCTTTCTAAATCCTCAATCGTCTCTACCTGTTTTTGTTATATCATAAATAATCCTTGTGAATCAGATACAAGATATGTTTGTTGTACTATTCTATCCATCTACATGAAGGGAATGCCTCAACCAAAAACTTATAAATTGTTAGCCAAAATAATTCAACGTAGATTAGACCCTTAAACAAATACTGTTACTTTCAAGTCTGTTGTATTGTGAACTTTGTGAGATTGTTTATATTGGGCTTACCCGGGAGCTAGCTTTGTGTATTTATTTTTTATAATAGAATAGCAAATAAATATTATTTTAGGCAGCAGAAAAGTAACTCAAGACTAAAATGCATTTCCTAGACTCTATTACCTCAACATGTTTCTTTACACAATTTGTTCATTTGGGCAAATTTTTTTTATATTCTTCTGGATCCTATTTATCAATTTTTTTCATAAATAGGTTAATAAGTTTGCTTATCTATGTCACATTTCAAACTGATATATTATTAACCTCGGTTATATACTTATATGAACATTTACAAAAAATGAACATTAATAAAATCCCCTAGTTTCGCTGTAGGGTGACCATATAAGATTAAGAAAGCACCGGGAAAATCTAGACTGTGGTCTACTTGCATTTTATCTTCTGTCACACTCCTCAGTATTTTCATATAAAAGTAGAACATTGCTAGCTTTGTGTACTGTATTAGTAGTAAAATACATGACCAGTTTGTCTCAAAACAGTTTTCATTATTTTTTAAAACAATTTTATGATTTTTTTGATCGGTGAGACGTTTTTGATACGATAGGAAACGGCACAACACCCGATCCGAATGGTCACCCCATTGCTCTTTAAATTTTGAGTAATGAATCTCATACTTCATAAGGTAGTTTGCTCTAACTAGACACTGCATTACTTTTAGTGAGTTATTGCATTAACATGTAGGTCTGCTGCTGTAACAAAGGCATAAACTTCGGGTAAAATGTAAAAGTAGCAGTTTGTTTACTGTAGTTGAAATAGATTAACTCGTTATTACTATAGCACGAAATAAAATAAATAAAATCTTATTTCATCATAAAGAGATGAGTGGATGAACAACGTAGTTAGTAATAGTTTAATGAGAAAGGTAAGGAATAGGTAAAAGCTGAGGTAGGTAAAATAAAAAGAGATAACAATTTTTTATTTTATTCCCAACAACCCAGTAAACTTCATGGCATCTCATTTATTGGATTTCTCAGCAGAGTAATTTATCACTGGGAAACAAAGTAATATGGAGAGAGAGAGAGAGTTACTTATAAATTACTTTCTAGTATGTGTGTTGTACTACTTGTTCGGAATGAAGTTGGGTTGGGATCTTTGTCTGGGTAATAGTTTTACGGAAGAGCGATGGATGGGACAGAGTTTTACGGACAGTAACAGATAGTTACAGAATTTACAGAGATCCTCCATACTACAGCATCATCACCCATCATCAGTTATTTATTTAAGGAATTTCTTCCTACTCTAGTTAAAAGGACACAAGTATTTATTTGGTACTTAAAGGTAGTACATACACACATGGTACATAATAATGTGATTGTTATTAGTTCTTTGTTGGAGAACTACCTAAGAATTAGTTGGGGTTGGTTTTGTGTATTAACCATTTGCTATTTGTTATCCTTGTTTTTGCTAGTCTTTATATTATTTACTTTATCGTTTTCTGTTGTGTACTTACCTAATACCTGGTTTTAAGATTTTTTTTCTTTAACTTTCATAAAGTTAAGTTTTGGTTGTTTTTTTAAAAAGGATTACGGTTGTATATGCACATATATTTATTAGAATGTAAGATGTATTTAGTTATGTTGTGGATTCTGAACATGCCAAAACATATGTTGAGCAGCCCTAGTTCACGTTCCAGGTCTTTTTACGAGGATGTATATCACTGTTTTATATCGCTCAAAATAGAACCCGTGTAACCCGTTGTCGCGTCGGTATTTTCCTTAACTGTGGGGATTGGAACTCAGGGAGGAAATTGGTGACATGTAAAGATCTACTGTCCTCTTATTTTATGTTTTCAAAATTTCTTTCAATTCTCAATTAGTTGCTCGTTAGTTAAGTCAGCAAGAGTCATGTTAGACGAGATATGAGCTAGAGGTATTATATGTGTATTAAATATATACTTTGAAAAAGGAAGGTCTTAATTTTCGTTTAGTCTAGTCTAACTGGATGTCTTGTCAAGTCTTAAAGTCATGATCTTCATGGTAGTTATGTAGTTTTATCTTGTTCTGACAACCGACGGTGGTCTGTTCCCTTGTTTGTCGATTTGTTTCAAGGGACAGAAGGATCCATGGAATGCCAAGATAATAATATTATTATGTAATACTCATGGTATAGGGTGAAAGACTCAAGTCTAAAAAAACAAGGGACAAGGGGACCCTGTTCTAATAAGAGGATCATACGAAGCTACCTAATTTTTACTTGTTGGAATGGTAAAATCTCTTGTTTTGGTATGTATTATTTGTTCATATATGTAAGAACAAGTACGAGAAAACATTCAGAAGGAAAGACTCTTTAAAAAGGGTTTGTTTTTGATGCTAAGTTGTAAATTGTTAATAGTCTTTGTATTCTACGGAATAATCTTATAATACCTACACAGTAGACTAAGAGACAGATTCATGTGTGTTGTTAGATTGAAGAAGAGACATTATAAGATATGAGGAGACCAAGTCCAGCTTCTGTTAATTGGCCCATATGTCAAGAAGACAAAAGATGTTCTGTATCAACTAACAACCAAAGTAACATGCAATAAATGAGATGACACTAATAATACGCTTGAGAAAACAATGAGCCTACCCATCTTCACGTCCACCTTTTTATCTCCATCAACGAGTGAGATCTAAGAGTGGTTAACTTACCTACCTGCGAGCATTAATAACGAGAAGTAGTAGTACAAGTAGCTTCAGGTTTAAACTACCTATATATATTATGTTCATCCTGGGATAACATACATAAATAATTATTAAGTAAAATTCACTGGAGGTTGATTCATTTCATTCCCAAAGAAGTCATAATAACATAATGATAATAATAATAAGACTCTTATATTCTATCAAGACAGTAATACAATGCTACATCTTATTGTCTCTTTCTAAACTCTCATAGTAGTAGTCCCTTGATTGTCGGCTGTTTTTAATGTCCTCCTAATTTCGAGGATCAACATTCAAATCTATTTAAATGTGTTTTCCCTTTATCTTCATTGGAAAGACCGACTCGTTAAAAACTGAAACTGAGTCGTTCCAACTCTTTATAAGCTTTCTATCCCTGTCAAGAAGATGATGAGGCTTTTAGTCATTCTCCACATCATTAGAATGAGATACACAAATCATTTTACACAGTAGCCTTTTGAGCTGTCAACTTCAAAAAAATGAAAGGACAAAAAATAAATACCTAACATCTACTCAATCAACTCAACTAACCCTTTTTGTCTTTCTTAAGAAACGTCAAATTGATTTCATGATGCGGAACTAAAGGTGAACAATTAAGCGCTTCCGTCAATTTACTTAGGTGTTTCTATGTCTCTCATTTATTCACTTAGTCAATTTAACCTTGTCTTTCTGTTTTTTTACAATAAGAATATTTTTTAAATTAACAATTAAAACTAGTATGTGTTAAGGAAGAAAAGGATTTTTTTAAATAATTTTTTGTTAATAATTTTTCCAATAAAAATAGGTACTTTTATTCATTTCAGCATCTTGTGTTATCATTACACTACGAAACACATTTTTTAAATAATGCTATGCAGTAAAATGATACACCAAGAGGGTAGAACAACCACCTCCATGGTAGAATTTAAAAGAAAATTATTTAGAAATAAAAATTATGGGAAGGTGATTTTTTTCATTTCGTAGAAACACTTCATTTCATGGTGGCTTAAAACATGCAACTGTGAACCTGCAATTATCAACAAGTAAGAAAATTTCATGGTTCTGTTAGTTTTGTAAAGTGTAAGTGGTTATTTAGCTGAGATGAAGGTTTGAGACAGCTCTAACAAGGTATGGATGGTTCGGACTGTCTTTAAAATGCAGGCATATGTGTGATGTGCAAATAAAAATTATAATAACCAATAATTATGTGGGGTTTGAACAGGTTCTTTAGTTGCTTCTTACTATTAAAAACAACAGGTATGTTTCATACCTTCTAATGTATTTATATACAATTTGGCTCATTTCCATTGGGATTATATTCATAACTCGTTCAAAAGTGTAAGTTGCGTATCTTCTGGTCATTAATAGTTTAAAAGACGTTAAATGAATCATTTTTAAACTAAATTATTTACCATTACCTGTCGTTACCTTCACTATTTATTTGCTCTTTTGTATGATTGGCTTTGTGTAACTTTTATGAATGAAGTTTTGAATAACTAAGCTGACAACGAGTATATTTTATATAATACACTCTTGTTTTTCATTCTCTTGTACTAATAAGTCCTACTGGTGTGTGTATTTTCTATCAATTAGTAATCTAGTCTTGTTCTTTGCTACTTAAAATTTACAACATCACCGTTCATAAAATTTAAACTCTAATACTCAATTACCCAGTTGTGATAAAAAATGTATATACCAGTCGCGAATATTATTTGTGATAGAATTCTTAATCAACTAAATGTGGGACTGATTGTCCTGAAAAGTAAAGGTTTTGAAGACATTTTCACATTAACTCCACTAACTCAGATCGGCCTGCATGAATTTGTAATATTATTCGTATTCAATAAAACAGTATTTGAGTGGCTGGTAATTATTGCTTTTAACTAACATCGTATATCTATTTCTTAGAAAATAGCTGGACTGGAAATCAATCTTCTGATGTTTATCATTTACATTCACATTAACCAACGACGCCAGTATATACTCTCAATTGAAACGGATTTTGGAACAAAATTTTGTTATTGATTACTATCATTATTATGACAAAAGGTAATTCTTCAACGATTGTGAGACAATAGCAGGAGTTGTTGTAGAACAAACTATGAATAATTTAAACTACGTCTTATGCGTCAAGTCAAATGTCGCCTTAGCCCTACGCCATATCAATACAATTGAAACGATAGAATTGACAGTTGATATAACATAAGTGTAGGATAATAAATAAATAAATAAATAAGTTTGGTAGAAATAGAAGACATCTTAGTTTTGTTGCACAAAGTGCTCAACCCTGATAAAAAGTCGTTGACACGAATAATGATAATAAGATACTATGGTATTTTGCGAATTGACATTATTGGTCAATCAAAGTCTTTCATGCATGACTGACATGATCCATGTCTGAAGATTACATTGATTGCAATAATTGGTGAGTGCTAGGGTGCTGGGTCAACTTGAATTGTCCACTCTCCATCCCATATTCATAATTTCATATATAGATAGTTCAGACTTGGGACGTGACGTCTGAATTTTAGATGGCAAAACAAAACCATACAAAATAATAATAATAATAATTGATAAACCCACCC
>JAQGAA010000701.1:0-20035 GCA_034696425.1 Isotoma viridis
GAAAGTGTAATTCCTTTTCCTTTCACCGAAAACAAAACGAAGAATAACAAAGACTTTTTATAGAGAAAGGCTATTATAATGAAATGATCAAAGCCCCAAGGTGGCGCCCAAAGTCCATAAGTATTATATCAAGTAAACTCCCAAAACCCTTTTCGTTTACTTTCTCTTCTGGAAGAAAGTAGGTTTTACTTTCATTCTTCTCATAGTACCCCACCGTACGAGAGTAAAAGCTTCTTTATTTTGTTCCTGGTGTTCTACCCGGAATTCGTTTGAGGTCGTAATCATGCTTAAGATCAAAATCCGATAACTCAGACCTCGGGAAGGAGTGCTGAGGGCTGTTTTTTTACAAGCTAGACGTAAAACTATGATATTAGCCCACCTTACATGTAATTCTTATTCCATAGGGAATTCTCTCTTGACTTTGGTCTCAAAGGAAATGACAGAAAAAAACCAGTTTATCTTACTAAGGTTAATTCAATAAGCTAGGAACACACAAGCTGAAACTGATGCGGGTTTTTTGGGGCTAAACATATTTTTTTTCTCCACTGAAACGAGACATAAGATATAGAGAAGCTTTTAGTTCTTTTACGTGAATTGTTTACTTTATCCATTTTTTATCATCATTTCACACACATATATACAAGGAGAATATGGGCAGGGGGATGTTGAGACCCTATCTGGACATCTTTTGCAAAATGTTCCCTCTTCTGTATTGTTGTGATGGAGAAAGCAAAAATGTCATTCCAAACTAACTGACTACCTTGCCTTTTTTTATTTGTATTTTTTTCATGGATCATTTTTAACAAGCTTAATTCACTTAGCTTTCAATTTAACTTAAATTTACAAACAATGTTGAAATCAAGACATTTCTTAATTATAGAAATATATATGTTTGGTGGGTACCTTATGTCGTGTGGTCAATATTTGTAAATTTGTACAACGGTATAATAATCCTATTAGTAGTATTTTGAGAGAGACTTTGTGTTTCGGAACTAAGGATTGTTTGTTGTAATATTATTGTTACCTATATAGTTTTAGTTATATTATTGTAAGGGCAAATTATCTGAGATCGTTGCATGTATTTCTTGAAAAGTAGTGTGAGTGAATGGCTCCTTGGCATACGACAAAAGGGTGGGGTAAATCCATCTACTCTTTGGCAAGTTCCGTTTAGTATTCGGTCTTAGTAATTTCGACATGACTTATGATGTCTTATGTATGTGCATATGGTATATATATGGAACTGGAACCGTTTATATGATTTTTGTTAACGAGTTTAGATTGATCTGTGAAAAAGAGAGACTCTGCTTTTGCTGAGACTGACTCTGTCGATCCAATTTTTTTTTTATTAGTCTGCCCCGGGTATAAAAGGCAAGTATCGGCTTGGTTTTGGTAAGTGTATTTCGAATTTGGAAAAGGGATTTTATGATGATACTTTATCGCTTAGTTAGTCCCTAGCCTCCGATCATGATGTGTTCCAAACCGAAACATACTACTACTACGGCATGTTAAGTTTAATCTCACTGGATCATTTACTTTATTATGCGGCATGATCTAACTAAACTATTTGGGCATATGTGCTGATATATGGAGTAGATAGAAGAGAGGTGTATAAAATTAACGATAAGTGACAGTTTATACATTTGTATATTATTCTTATTTTAGATCTGTAGAACCATTTCAATGAGTACTTGATATTATGCAGTTTATTTCTTAGGGTGATAGTTCCCTGTCTACTACTCCTATATGTATCGTTTCTTGAAAAATCGAAGACTAGAGAAGACTACTGAAGCGAATAGTAAAACAGACTTGTACTTAATACTCTTAACTGCATGCGTCATAATTGATGATTGCTTGTGCAGCTGGTTGAACTGCTCTGCAAAATCACTTAGCTTATTTTGATTCTATTTATTTAACAATCTTCCATCCTTCAGTTTAACTCTTTAAAAAGAGTTTCTTTCTGTAAAACGCTTAAAAGTCGAACATGAATGATGAAAGGTTATTTTAAGTTCTTCAAACTTAATTTAAGAATAAGAATAAAACTACCTTTTGTGTTTGACCATTTTCTTTATTGACTAAAATTAGAAAGAAGGAATATCGATTATTTAAGCTTTATGCTAAGAAACAAATTGTACTTTACGTACAGTACAAATAATTGTCTTTTTCAATTCTCTATTTATAAATGAAGACATTGAACTGTTGACGCGTGATATTTGTACGTAGTAGTTTATAACATTCATCATTTTAAATTACTATTCCAGCCATCTTCAATTGTACGAATTGCGTACATCGAGAAATTTGATGACGCCAACAATTTTACTTTTCTCAGCAATAATTTAGAAGTTAAGGGAAAGTGACATCAATTACGAAATCAAATAAATGTCTGAAGAAAATCACATTTTAATGGCTGTAGCATAACATAACCTAGTTTCGTACATTAAAACGAAGATTTTCCGGAATCGAGAAAAATGTCACTGCCAGAATCAGGAAAGAAGATCTAGTCAAAGTTTAGGATGAACAAGTATTCAAGGATATTTCCCATTTATATGGAAAAAGTAATGATTTTATTACTTTGATGAGATTATCAGGTCATGGTTATGCAGAATACAGTCATACAGTCTATTGAACATTTATGTTTTCCTTCCTGTCGTGACATTCAACATACTATAAAAACATTTTAATATCATATTCCTACCCAATCTATGTTCTACTGTTTCAAATTCTTACCAATACTGGTTGGGTCATGTGTATGCACGTGTACATGCAATTTATGTACATCAGACTTTATATTATGAACTCAGTAGTCATAACTTAAATCCGAACGATAGCCTTGAGACCCCCAATTAGGGAGTAATCACTTCTTCGTCAAAACATGATTTCGATTCTGTATAATATCGATGTACACTAAATACTCCAGAAACTTTCTCCGTAGTACTTCCGTATGCACAGCCCAAACTCTACTTCTCCAGAGAAAGTCTTACTATTTTATTACTATCTGGTTCTTATTAGGTAAAACTGGTATTGCGAGAGTATTATGGAAAATTGAGAGGCAAACAGTTCACAGTCGGTAAAACATGATCGTAAAAGCCCCATCATTTGACTATTAACTTTCCCTTCTTTATTCTTGCAAAAACGTAGTCAATATGAACTATCTCAATCCATAAGGTGCATTTTGAGTTCTGGCGTTTTTACTCTCCGTTTTATGGTCATAATTTTTGCAGACGCCGCATTCGCAAAGCTATTATGTAAATTAATTTTTGGAATTCAAGAAATACTGTTTAATAAAGCTGTTTGCTTTGAAGAATGTTACAAAAATCTAGGGCTATTGGAGATAGTACTTGTACTAACTTTGCCAATTATATTATTTGAAACTTGACTTGCTGACATAGTAGAAAAATTCATTAGAAAGTATGTAATAAAAATGATAGTTTGTTCAAGCAGCAACAGCCAGCCCCATTAGTTTGATATGTATATGGGTACTTTTTGTGCCGTAAATTATGAGTAATTATTATTACTTCCTCTAGTTTTGTATTCTATTCTGAATTATCAGTTCAAACTCCATTGTTTCTAATATTTCCATAATGTGTAAATTTATATTAGCATGTTGATGTCAGGGGGGCAGAAATTAGCCTTTAGCGGAAGTTCATTTCTCACTGATTTATTCAAATATGTACTATTTTTATAAATTGCATTCATTTTTTCTTTTTCACTTTTCATGTACTACAGTTGGAATATTATTTGCTCGCCTTCATGTTTTCTATAATTTCTTATAGGCAGTAATTGCTAAACAGATCTTTGCTTGGCTCATCAATTTGCTGAACATGCATACAGGAATTAATATGACACAGACACAGCTAGAGGGTTATATTTTATAAACTAATTTGGAATATGTAGGCTTCATGATTCTACCTAATTCGAGTTCTACCAAACTGTTTGAAATTGGATGAAGTTTGAACCTGAACGATTGAATGAGTTTCTAAATTAGAAAGTCGAAAGAGCAAAGTTCAGTTGACGTTGTTGACCTATTTGAATGCATGAAGGCACCTCTTCAGGCCACCCCAACTTAAAATTAGACATGCTGCTAGCGTTTTCACTTCCATGTAATGTTCATTAGTCGTCTTTCTAGTTGGTCTCAGATACTTAATTAATAAATTCGATCGGAATCACAAGTTCTATCTTTGATTACTCGAGTAATCGTAAAACTTTTCCAGGCGAAAGTATTGAATGGAATTTAATAGGTTTTTAACCTTCCATCGCTCCGATGCATAGTTAACATTTTTTTTTCATTATTTTGACATTCTTCGGATAAAAGTATATTTATACTCATTTTAATAGGTTTTACGGTTAACTTATTCAAAAATAAACTATGCCTCCTACATGATACAAAACATTAAAATTGTGTTTTAAAGAATCTCAACAAAGTTCAAAATATATCATCTTCATTCTACTCTACTTATCTTCCAATTCCAAATTTTGTATATGGCTTATCACTTATCACCATACACCAATTTAATTGTTCATCCCCCCAAGGTTTAGAAGGTTTCTCGGGTTATGAACTGGAAAATTGATGATCATGAAAACATATTGCCATCGTTTGTTTTAATTTAAACAAAATTATCGCAATAGCAAAAGTACGAAAGGAAAGTAAGTGGCACATAAAAACTTATTTCTGCTGCGCATTGCGAGCGTATTTTATGCGAAATACTAGAAATTTAATTTAACACCTAAGATATCATTTTAAATATGATGCGTTTCTTTTTAGATGCTTACAAGCAAATTGTATACATTTATACTATTATTGCAAGCGTTTTCAATGCGGATAATAAAGAATTTTTCACCACTAATAAAACGCTGAAAAAATATAAGGTTGCAGAACAAAGTTTGCATATTATTGATACCTAAATAAATAATACGATTACAACTGCATTTCAACGAATTAGAAGTAAATTTTACACAAGATTCTGCATTAACTTTCAAAGAGAAGCAAAGCATATTTAATTTGGATCCCCAGTAAAATTTATTTGTCAAAGTACATATATGGATGTGCATTAGCCTTAGCTCATAATATTTTGAAAAAAAAAGTTAATTGGAGTGGAAAATAAATAAAACCTTTTGAAATTAAGAAGGCTCTTTCTCATTTCTATTTGCAGATAATATTGTAAGCTTGCTGATTTTGAAACTAATGTATATGTTGCAACGTGTGCATGAAAATTTCGCAATATTTTGCTTTTGCATAATAACAAAGCAAATAACGATTAAAGGATGGACGGCTTTGTTTTCTTTTCTTATTTTCTGTGTTTATTTTTATAAAGAATAAAAATGAAGTTATAACTTTGTAAAAATATTTTCCACAAATTATTCATACTTTTGTTTGCTTTAACGAATTTATTTATTAAATGAATCTGCACAAGTGCATAACATGTATGTTACATTCTTGTTTTAGCTATAATTACACTAAAGTATATACCTTTTCTTTCGTCATACCAAATAATAGACGCTTTTGCTAAAAGTTCCTTGCAGTGATTTCTGAACGCATGTATAAGCATATAAACACAAAAACTTAAAAAATTTTCTTTCTATACTAAAAGCAAATTGTAAAACATTGTTCCAAAGTCACCCCGGTGTTGTGTTTCAGTTTTCTTATCAGTAGATAATCCTCCTTGTCACTAGCAGAAATCGTCCAAAACTCGTTACCTTCTAGTCTCAACTGTTCAAAGAAACGAATCAATTTTAAACTGTAGAATATAAGCAATTCGAGAATCTAATATCCTTTACTTTACTCAGAACTCAACTTTGTCACTGTCACTATTCTACAATTTCAAACTCAAATGCTCAGAAGAAATCTGTCTGTTTGCTTAAATTATCTGTGAGTGAAATCTTACCACAAACATAAAACATTATTACCATTGGAAAGAGATTTATAAATAAGCTTTTATACTCTAGTTCTAGTGTATAAATAGTGTAGTGGTATGTTCAACCACTTTCTCCACAATTTGACAGAAAAAACACTTTTCTCATATTCTAAAGTCACCTAACTTATCTTTCTTATCTAAATTGTTGTGAACTTTAGCATTATAAAAATCTCAAATAAAAACATACATGATTATTTGATAGTGTAGAAAAGCAAATAAAAATAGAAGTATGCTTGCTGGTCTTGAAATGGAAGCATGACCTATCAACCTTACCTGGGCATTACATAATATCTGAGTTCGTTTGCTTTTAGAAATGCGTCATCGGGATTTTAGTTTTGCCAAAAGAAAGAACCCCTCATCCCATACCACTTTACTATGCAATCAGTCAGTGTGTTACGTACTATTGTACTCAGCAGAATGATTTTAATTGGTGTAAAAATAGCAGAAACTATCCTATACTCATACTAATTAAGGAATTGCGAAGACAGCATCCATCCACAAAAGAGCAATCTTTGTCTCTTTCAAATAATAATAAAAGAACCCAACTCAAGATCAATGATTTCGGCTCTCTAATTCTTTTGGTACCTACCTAGTTTTATTTGCTATCAATTAGGTAATACTTTAATTAGTGTGTGGTTGTTTTGTTTGCTATGAAGACATTTAAGAAAGCTCAAATACCAATTTTCTTTTTGATGATTCGTACTTTTATTCTTTTGATGTCGTTAGATAAAGCTACGCTTTCATAATTCAATTCTAAATAAAATGAACTTCTTGGTACTTTGCGGTGCATGCTGCTTTACTTTTACCGTTTTACCTCATACTATAGTTTTCTTTCGTAATATTATGTGAATAAAACCCAAAATGAATGTCAAGATAAGGGGCAATGTAAAAGGGTATGCCTTTCACACAATAGATTATAGATATTTTTTAAACATTCAATTGGAACTATTAATTCCTTAAGTTTTATTTAAATGTGGAGTTTTTAGGCAGAATTTGGGAGTGGTTCTTGTATAATTTGGTCAGTGTAGTCAATTTTGCATCACCACAGACTTATAAAGGGAAAATTGGATGCATTTGGAATTGCTTTGATTCTACTGCATTTGCGGATGCTTTAGGATTTGCCTGTCGCGATACTAAGTTTTAATTCAGAAGAGATTTTTTAAACAAACAGAAATATGTACATCTCTAAGGTTAAAATAAAGAAAATAATTAATTAAAAACTAAACCTGAGAGAATTACTTTTTCGATTACTTATACTTTCAGTCTTTGCCTTATGAATACTTATGCTGTGTGCATTTTTAATAGGAGCAAAACAGATGTTTTAAAATCACAAAAGACGTGTTATCTTCTATTCATGTACAGCACATACCTTTCTATAATCTGTGTAACAATATGTTGCATTCTTTTTGTTAAGCTCTGTGGATACTTGAAGACAAACTTATTTGCTTTGATATTTCTGTTGCCTTAAACTTCTACTAAATATAAATTATTTATTCTCTCGTTACTTTCCGTGAACATTTCTTTGTTGCATTAAAAATACATGTCTTTTAGAAAATTGTTCCAAAATATATGTTTTCTTTGGTGAATAATATTTTGCCAAGTTTCAAAAAACCTTTGAAATGATAAAAATAATAATAACTATATGTTTCTTCTGTGTCTTTTCTCTCTCTCGATGCTCCAACGGTACTAGGTTAGTAAGTAACTCATGATAGTTTTTATGGATGCTTTTCCCTTCACTGGGATTTCAGGTTCCAAAAAAGATTTATGGGAAGCTTCTTCTTTGACTTAAGTACTTTCTTTTGTTTTCACATCTTGCTCTGATCCTAGCATATAGTACATTTCTTAAGGATACAGTATAGTATCCACTAGCAGGGTGCTTTGATGGAGCTAAAATAGGAAAATAAAGACGTTTGTTTTACCTTTGAAACAATACAAAAGAGTTTATGAATAAACCTAAATTAACTCGCACATATTATATACACCAAGTTTTTGTATGCAAATTATTTTCTTTATTATAAATGTCAAATTTCAGGTCACAACCAGCTAATACCTATTTGGCGTTTTCGTCAATTTTTAAGATAAATCCATTCACAGCAAATTGTTTTGTACAAACAACGTCAAATATTATTAATATTTCATTAATTGGCTCTTTGTTGTGAAGCCTGTTATAAATTAAATTTGATCCATTTCCCAAGTGGTCAAACGCAAATGTAGGTATGAATTACCAAATAGACTGGGAATCTATATTATAAACTTTGGTACACATTACAGCAATTCATTAACTTAATAAGTTAGATGTAGATAAATAATAGGAAAATGATTCTCCATATACGAGAGATCGCCTTCAGCGGACAACTCATCTCTCGTATATGATGATTCTCAAACTGTCCTTATATATACAACTATTATCACATGCTTATATTATACAACTGACTTTAATAAATCAAATTCATGTTTACCAACAATAAAAATTTTCAAGAAACACTATTTGTGTGTTTATTTTTCGTAAATTCATCGGTCATGGCCACTTCTACCCACCCTTTTTCACCACCGCAGCTGGGTACTAGGGATATAGTTTTTATTTTTATCAAAGCGTATACACTATGTAACCTTATTGATTCTAGTTGGGTGCGTTATTGCTTTCAATTTTACAGGATAACCTGAAAGGGGAGTTTTTTAAATCAAAAATTGAGATTAGAGCGAAAACAATATTTTGTAGAGTTTTTACAAGTTAATTAATGTCAAATTTCATGAGGGTTCTAAAGGTTTAGGTTTAATAATTTACCGACACCGACCCAATAGAATTTCCAAAATACAAAATGCAGCATTAAGTAACATAACAATTTTTAATTAAGTTTTACATCTATTTATATTCAGCCTTGTAAAGGTATGCTGGATCTAATCTTAAGTTGAGTGGTACATGAAAGCTGCAGGAAATCTAACTTTTGCCTGAATTAAAACCTCAACGTGGTAACCTAATCAATTGGTTCTTGTCGTGTCGTAAACGGTATAACGAGTGTAAATTTATGCAAACCTGACAAGCGGGGCAAAATTCCTTACTGGAGAGAGGGAAAGAATGTTAGTGAGACCGTTATACTTCCTCTGTAGTAAAGTTCTCTCTCAGCTAATGAGATCTGACACCGAAGAAAAGTCGCATATTAATTTGATTGGAATTTCAGTATCCAGATCAATCAAGAAGTTTGGAAAGGCTTTTCATCTCACTACAATCAAATGTAAAATCCTATCTAAAAGTTTTGATCTTATAATTTCACTGATGAAGTACCATATATATAGTTTTTCAAGAATGTGGATGTGAAGTCTTTATGAGAATAACTTTCTCCTTTTTTGCACCTTTGACATCTGACGTAAATCTTTATTATATAATCATCTAACGTTTTTTGCTTGGCTCGAATTTTGGTTTTTAGTTTCTATCAGAGGATAGTATTTTGTATTTCTGAGAGTAATACAGAATGCAATTAGTTACAATACACGTTTTCTTTATTCATTCTAAGATTTCAGTATTCTGTTTGAGGCAAGTCTGAACAAAAAAAATCTGCATTACTTTAGTCAACTGAAGTGCTGAGAAAGAGACAAAAAAATCTGAGGACAATTTAAACAAAATCACGGATTTTGTATTTTCAAATAATTAAACACAACCTGGGACCTGGGGTTTTCATTTCTTTTAAATATTGAAATTTGAAAAATTAATTACAAGCCCTTGCAATCGATTTTCTTTTATAAAATAGAATTTTCTTGTGTTTTGACTAAATGTAATTTCGAGAAATAGTCGAAGAGTTAAAATGTATATTTTGTATTGAATATTTTTACATAACATGCCTTTACAATTTATTCAATCTGTCACTGTCGTGTGTCTTACAATGGGGTTTTAACAATGTAACTTTATGTCTATACACATTTTCTAAGGATGTTTTGATGGTATATTACTTGGTAACAGTTTCTCGTTGATAGGAGCGAACTGGAAAAAGTATTTTTCTTCATTTTTAAAAAGGAAGAAATCGTTGTCTGCATATAATCGTCATAGGTAATTGCATTTGAATTACCACAGTGAAAGTAACGCTTTCTCAGAAATTCGAACAAGCATTCCCTTTTCCTTTAAAATACAAGTAGATAAACTATTCCACTTTGTTGACGGAAAGACATGGTGTCGGTACATAAAGTTACACGAAACATGATACCGTTCTCCCGAGTAAATGTAATTGTTCACCAAGTTAAAGTCAGAAATCTTTTATAACTGAAAACCAGAGTGTCTTTCGTGCATGCCGTGTAGCCTTGTAAGTATAAGCCTTCTAATTCAAGGCTACAGTTAAAAATTAAATTACAAAACTTTAACACACATCATACAAAAGTATCCATTAGGTACCGTCATAAAAGGAATGCTACGTAACAAGGTTTCTGACAATTTTGATATTTCTACCGATCAAGAAAAGTTTAACGTTGCCAATTAGTTTAAAGGTGGTTTTGAAGGGAAAACCACATTTCAAAATCAGAGCAATCCTTTTTACAATCACACCAAATCATAATATCAAAGATCACACCACCACTGACAAGCTTTCCACAAGCTCAGCAGCAGTGATGACAACGCAAACGACGACAGACAGACAAATCAAGCGAAAAGTTAGTAAAAACTTGAGAAACCTCTCAATGTAAAATTGGTTTTAGATTCAGATCTCAACTCCAACCAACATATCCATCTAACAAAGTCACGGCATGAAGTATTATATTTTTATTACTAGCATCAAGTGTAAAAAATTGCTTTTCCCAATGCATCGTCATCAGGGTGGAAGACCCAAACCGTTATTTCCACCCTGATCATCATCCACCTTTCATCATCTCTAACCAATATCATCATGGTGGTTTTGGCACTATAACCATGTTTACTTTCAAACGGACAGGCAAAAAACCGCATCCCCGTCAGTCATTTCAAGCATGAATTTATTTATGCAGACATACATGAATAGTCTCTCCTTTCTTTATTGTATTATATATGATTTTACCTATAATCTAATATGAACGAGTTTTTTGTTTTATTTTTTTTATTATTTTTTACTTTACTCCTAGATCCTATTCATCATGTCAACAACTACAGTAAACGGAGAATAGAAATCGAGATTTCTAATTAAGTCTTGTTTGAAGTTCTAAGAGTAGAATAAAAATTTAGTTGACTCCCGTTACTACAGGTGTTTGCATGAGATCTAAGCCAAATCGAGCCTACCCACCACCCAAACTAACTACATGTAAATATATCTCACACCCTGGAAGGCATTTGAGACACAGATAAAAGGAAAGCAGTTAGTACCCTGGTAGTCTTTTCTACTTAAGCTGGTTAAAGATTTCTGAATTCAAAACACGTGGGTGATGTGACTCTCAAAATGGTTTAAGCAACTTATGCTTGAGTATACTGTTCAATATACGATTTCTACAAGAGATGGTTTGGACATCGTAAGAGGTTCAATTCTGATTCGAATAAGAATAATACTCAACACCACTCTTGTAACTTCTCTCTTGCTCTTTTCGTCATGACAGAAAGTGAAAGTAAAAAGAAAGCAGAGTGGCCAAGCATGCACGGATTTTACATTCACATAACAAAGCAACTAATGTTACACGCAGTAGAGCTTTCCTAAATTTCGCCAACTTTCTTCTTTATAACCAATCCACCTACTTTGTAGCTACTATCTCCTACATACATACATCCGGTAGTGTGGATGTGGAACTAAAATGTGTGTGTAATAATAATAATATGGGGAAAATACATCCTCTACTGAAGTGAGTACTTGTTCAAAGTCCTTTTCTCTTTGCGAGTAAAACAATTTGGCTATCTGACTTTTACTATTGTAGTAGTATAGTGGCTAAAGTGGTGAGTAAAAATCGCAATCGCAGCAAACCACAACCTGAATGCAGATGAATTTCCGATACCCATAGGCAAGTCTGTGCATGTTAGTTGGAACCAGAACAAATATGAACCACTGAACATAGGAACATAGGAAGAACCAGAACCAACCTTTACTTTACTTCAGATTGTTAGCAGTTTCTTTTCTCAAGAAGTTGAAAAAAGAAAGAAATAAATGTGTAAAAAAGCCCCAATTGAGAACAAATTACTACCATCAGGTTCGTGTAGTTGTACGAACATGCGAAATCCCTTCCAGCTAAATGTTACGAGGTTACCTATATATTCCTATCAATATGTTTGTTACGTTTGAACTACTGAAATTTGGGGTGAGTATTCGGAAGAGACTTGGTGCTAAGTGGGAGCAAATTAAGGTGGCGAAAAGTATGACAGTGATGGGTGGTAGTGTGGAGGTATATTGACAAAAAGAAAGTCAGGTCATACATTCTAATTTTTTGTGTTGGCTATAATATCAGTCTTCAGAACTAACAAACAAGTATCAACTCATTTCTACTTAGACGACTGAGAATGGTCTAAAACGTCAAAGTAGTTTAGTTTTTCAGTAGAAACATACTACTTTCGTCTTATAAAAATATAAAATGTGTAGGTTTGATGTGCTTTCATGCTCGAATGAAAACAAATTTGTCATGAATTGAACAGTAGTATTAGTATCACAGTAGAGCTAATAAGACCCTACTGCCTTTCTCTTTGTATGTGTCGAGTACTGGTAGATAAGTAGAGATATGAAAAAAGCATGCAAGCAAACATTTATAATTGCGTCCCGTAGGTTTATAATTGATCGAAATAGCGTGTTAGTGATGACTGAATTTGTTACCGGAATCATTCGCAAATTAACATTAATTACGGGGAAATTGTTCTGCAAAAATAATTTTTATCTTTTTACTGATTCATTGTTGTATATTGATTATTCCTTAACATTTCCAGAGTCAAATCTCAAATATTACCCTACTGTATTTTTAAATTTGCTTGTGTGCTCCCCGTGTTATTGACTAAATAAATTAACCCACGTACTTGCAAATGCTTCACAAGCACAATGTTAGTAAGATTTACCAGTCTCAGGCTCATAAAATAAAATAGAGTATTACATAGGTATATACTCATTAAATTAAGTCTTTTGTAGCAAGAAGAACGAATTTTTGTATGTTTCTGTGAATGAAGACTTTATAAAACATAAGTAAAAGTTTGCTTGATTGAATCTACGTTTGAAATCCAGATAATTCCAGAAATATTTATATCGACTCATTGTAATCCACACTCAACTTTCAACCAGCAACTTCAACTTTTAATGTAGGAGTAACAAACGATCATAAAAATAGCACATGATGACCTTTATTATTTCAAGAGTTAGCAATTGGCAATTGAATCCTTTCTCTGAATATTGTTTTCCCTAACTTTCTTATGCTTATCATTTTGCTTGCTTCGCCTTCTATCAATATTCCTTACACTAACAATTTAATACTTTTTTATAACTGCCTACGGTACATACACTACCAAACATTACATTTCAGTATCATGGCCAGGGTTACTAAAATCGGGAAATGTGTGATATCCCCCTAACTTTGCATTTGCTCGCTGCAGTCGCTTTTTCGACAACTAATCTGGGTTAAGTTCAGCGATATTTCTCAAGCTATGCTTGATACGTGCAGCAGTTCGCAGTTGTATACATTGCATAAAGATAGTTACTCTAATATCATTGGTAGTAGCAGAAAATACTAAGTTTCTACGATGGTTAACACTGTATATTCCATTCTGAGCACAAAACTGACATGAGTTGCTCGGAAGGGTTTAGGAGCAATATGTATTACCCGTACTGTATGCTTTTGCCACGCTATGGTAATGGTAACACAAAAGACGGATTCGGATGCATCCTTTCCCTTAGTCGTTCACCGCATCTCGATCTGACATAACATCGGAATGGTCGTCCTTCTTTCAAAATTAGTTTCCCCTCCTACTTTCTTTCACAACTATATCCACAAGTATTACTTCCACTCTTTACAAATTCACCTGAACAACTATCCCTCTAATCATCTTCAGTTTTTTCAAAATTATCATAATCCCTATCATCATTTCCACCTAGACCATAATCTTTCTCGCCAATCTCAAAATTATATTGAAAAATTATCAAAACCGTGCGGCTGCTTTTGCTCTTTCCTCTTGTAACAACAAAAAAGTTTCCTCTTCCGTTTCATCTTGCCTGGTTATGACGTTCCAGTAATTTCCTGTTTTTGTGATCTTTAATCGTACGGTAGAATACTATTATCTAGAAACTAACTTCTAACAGTAATCTAGCCTCCCAGCCGCAGCCTGAAACCTGTATAAGTATAAAACTCAATATTAATATTGGTAGAAAGTAATAGAAGTAAAAAATACCACCCTGTCTGTCAAAGAAAGAAGTGAAAGCAGGAGAAAGTCTTTGCAAGAATCTTTCTGCCAAGCAGTAGTGCTACTGAGAAAATAATATTACTAGGCTTTCTCTATGGAATCCTTTCCATACAATATCAGCTGCGTTGATGAGGATTTTTCGTTGTTTAGTGTCAATGCTTGCCTGGGCACGAATGATAGCAGTCGTACAGTAGGGAACATCACTGATGACGGAAATAAAGACGATGAGTTTGTGGTCACTATTGTTGTCGGGATCCTTCTCGGCCTACTCATTCTGGCCACTGTTGTGGGTAAGATAAGTTATTTATCTCTTCCAAATCTCTTTCTCCCCCTCAGTCCTCAAATCCCTGTAAGTTCATTCCTTGTAATCCTTTCTTATCCAATATAAAGTCGATCAAATTGCTAATGACCATTTCTATTAGCTAAAGACCCAACTACACTAATATCTCCTTTCACTGCATTAAGCTAAGCTACATATACCCACAAGATCTTTATTCAACATAAGAAACCATTTTAATGTTGTTCACCCCGCACTTAGCTTTTATTATGTTTCAACAGATAAAGGGATCGTTAAATTTTATTAATTTGAATACTCTTCCTACCATGTTTTGCTCCCCCTTCTCCTAAGAGATACAACTGAAACTGACCATTTATTATTAAGCATGGCACAACACGAAAGATTTCCTAAGTTAACTCACTCTATCCTATACTCTAGCTTCTGACTCGAAGTCCCTCGAGATAACTTCTAATATTGTTACACAAAACAAAACATAACTGACTGTAAACACGCTACTTTACGTTTTGTCCAAATTGCTTAGCGTATCTATTTGTACTTGCATTTGTTTGTTGTTGTTTTATATGTTGTCGGCTATGAGGTTTCAAATGATACTTTAAGAGTTGAATTGACTTTAACATTTATTAGGTTCCTTCTCAGGATTTAACACATAGTAGTGTGTTCTCGTATAACATGGATATCTGTATGCATTATGAATATAGAATACCCCCATTAGCAGGCTACTACTTCATAATTGTCATAATAAGATTTTCTGGTGAAAACGGCTTTGTTTACATAATTCTATTGTATAATTCCAATAAAGCCAGCATCAATCTTTGTCTTTCAAATGCTTTTCAAAATGAAAATACTGCAGCCAGAGGCCTTCTTGTAGAAACAATAATATACAATGTATTACTTTATCTATGTACACCTTCAACCATAACTCACAATGCCCAATTAGTCAAATTCTTGTACAATAGCAAAATTGTTTGATTAGTTAAACATTTTTTATATTGTATATTTGAATATACGGAGGAGGTAGCCTGGTTTGAGCTCTCGACTGTTTCTCCGCGGCTTATTTTAGTTTTCAGATTTTTTAAAGTTTAAGTTTAAAACCACTCGTGGGAGACGATAAACAGTAGGAACAAATTAGATTCTTTGACTTCCTCCGTATTCATATGTATGTTTCATCTTACATATGAAGCAAAGAAGTCGACGTAAGCCGGTTGCAATCCTGAGGGAAAGATTTAAAACGAGTGTATTATTGGGTTGGAAAGATTAGTTTTGCAGTATTTATCAGGTGAATTCATTTTCGTGCTACAGCAGCTTGCAATATTTAAAGAAAAAAATGAAATGATTGTTTCTGTCAACGATTCTGTAGAAGACTTGAATAATTATCTCCGAGGTATCTCCGGTGTCCTATATAGAAGCTAACTTTGAAATGAATTATTTTTTAATAACATAACTGGCCCCCATTTTGGTAAGAAGAAAGAAAACGACCGTCAGGCTTGATTCTCTTAAAAATTTAGAGCCTTATAAAAGTATCACTATAAATAAAAAGCCTGCGTCAAATTAAAAATGAATTACTTATTTAATTTTTCAAAAAACCTCCCACAGCTCACAACCCAGTCCTTGACGAAACTTTCCTCTCCATCCTGCTTTGAGCAATTTTATGTTTAAAAAATTGTCTTGCTATTAGTAAATGTCAAATGCTTTATCTGTGCAATACTATTCCTAAGTTCTAACATATATATACTTGTAAAATTTGAGCAGAATGACAAGAAAGAAAGCTTTTGCAAACTTAACTTTTTCGAATATTTTGCAAGTTTACATATACATGAATTGAATAGGGATTAAAAACACTAACATTTTCTTTGAAAGGTAGAATATTTTCATTTTTCGTTCTTTTAGATTCTTTGACTTCCTCCGTATTCATATGTATGTTTCATCTTACATATGAAGCAAAGAAGTCGACGTAAGCCGGTTGCAATCCTGAGGGAAAGATTTAAAACGAGTGTATTATTGGGTTGGAAAGATTAGTTTTGCAGTATTTATCAGGTGAATTCATTTTCGTGCTACAGCAGCTTGCAATATTTAAAGAAAAAAATGAAATGATTGTTTCTGTCAACGATTCTGTAGAAGACTTGAATAATTATCTCCGAGGTATCTCCGGTGTCCTATATAGAAGCTAACTTTGAAATGAATTATTTTTTAATAACATAACTGGCCCCCATTTTGGTAAGAAGAAAGAAAACGACCGTCAGGCTTGATTCTCTTAAAAATTTAGAGCCTTATAAAAGTATCACTATAAATAAAAAGCCTGCGTCAAATTAAAAATGAATTACTTATTTAATTTTTCAAAAAACCTCCCACAGCTCACAACCCAGTCCTTGACGAAACTTTCCTCTCCATCCTGCTTTGAGCAATTTTATGTTTAAAAAATTGTCTTGCTATTAGTAAATGTCAAATGCTTTATCTGTGCAATACTATTCCTAAGTTCTAACATATATATACTTGTAAAATTTGAGCAGAATGACAAGAAAGAAAGCTTTTGCAAACTTAACTTTTTCGAATATTTTGCAAGTTTACATATACATGAATTGAATAGGGATTAAAAACACTAACATTTTCTTTGAAAGGTAGAATATTTTCATTTTTCGTTCTTTTGTATCACGGTTCCAAATTACTTTATTTAATTACACTCTTGTATAAAATTACATTTAATTATTATTACCACTATTGTAAAAGAACGAAACCGGAGGTACCTAATAACATTTCTTGGGAAAAGTTACAAGCAAGACTAGCTTATCTAGCTTTATCAAAAATCTCTAGGGCAAGTTCAATTCGGGCAAAGTGCTTTTGACAACTCTGGTCTGATATGGATAAAGCCATTTTATCATCTATGTATACAATATTAGCTTGTTAGTAATATAGACGAGAAGGATTTCCCAGTTCTTAAAATTATTAGCACAACATAAATATTGGAAAGGTAGCTAGACAAGTGTTTGATAGGAAGATACACAAAGAGTTGGAAAGAGAGGTGAAGGTTCCTCTGTGTAGTTGTTTGCTCATTTACACCATATATACCTATCTGATACTAATAGAAAGTTATGCATACATAAATTATACACAGTTTATACACAAACGCAATGTAACTTTGTACTTTTTTATGAGAAATAATATAATGGAGTGGCAGGAGCTAGAGGTGTGTAGTTGGAACTGTGAGATGGATGAAGTACAGACGAAGAAAGAGTGAACATTTATTTGCTGTTTTAGATCTGACGGGAGCCATATGCTAAAGTGAGCAGATGTGCATATTTAATCTGCTTTGATGATTCCAAAAAATCTCAAATTTTTTTCTCTATTTTATAGATGATAGTTTCTGTCTTTACCATGAATTCATCAGTTATTCATTAAATCATTTGCTAAAAATGAATGACACGAACTCATACTAAATCTCGCTTTTCCCATAAATCATTGTATAACTTATTGAGCGTAATACCGAAAATGACACTTTACCCTTACCCACGACCCGAAGTTCTATGATCCTGGTCTATTCTGACAGCTTGCCTTCGTGGAATCCTAGATTCATTCACTTTCCCATTATCTCTTTCTAATCATTCAGAATCCGTATTAGTGTTTTGTATCTATTATGTTTCTATTGTTATACAACAAACCTTGACTTAATAATATGATTTGGATTTGGAAGGTTGGTATTAAACGAACAGAGACAACAAGCCAACCCTGTAGTAAAAGTAGTATAATATTGTATAGTTGTTAGTAATATGCAACTAATTCCTCACAGACGGGAAACATGACGTCAACTACCAAATCAAGATCAAATCCGTTCAATTATGTACAACCATCCATCCTTTCTGTTCCGATGATGATAATATTTATTATCTCATACGTAAACATCCTATCTCATCCTATCAAAAACTGTAATAAAATCCTACCGACTAGATAGGTTTTTAGGCATACAGCACGTGAGTGAGTGTGAGAACTTTCTTTGTAGAACATGTTTTACATATTTTGCTCCCGTTCGAAATTAGTCATATTTGCACAAACTATTCTGAAGAAATGATAAGCAACTTCTTTCAGGTTCATTGAGTTTAATAAAAAAGATTTCCAAATGCTAAGCGTCTTTTAACATTAATCATATGTAACACTCTTTAGAAAACATAATAAAGTTTATATTTAAGTATGTTAAGAAATCTGAGAGAAATGAACCAGCAAGCTACTTCTTGCATCACATAGTACACACAAATGCACATTTGTTATCCCTTTCTCACGTTTATGTTTTTACTTGATTATGATGTGCAATAAAGTAGAGCACTTTCACGTAAACTTTCATCAAAAAAGGAGCTTTCGCCCACTCGCGAGTATAGTAAAAGACCATAATAATTCTTGCAGATTCCCATCCACCACTACCACCGATAAGTCATCTGATCTTCTAGCATTTTATAAAAAGGTTTTTACTACACATAAAGCGTATGAATACACCTGGGATCAGGTTATTTGATCTTAGTTCTTCTATTTTCATTTCAGAAGCCATTATTTTATAATACTAGATTGTATGGACTAGTATTGATACTGCCTTACTGAATCATTTCATGCCCTTGTTTTTTGGGGGATAAGCACATGCAAAATACGGTAAAAACATAAACTATTATTACTGGTGGTGTGCTGTGTACACTTTTTATACATTAATAAAATATTTATGCGTTTAGACGTTTAGAGACACATCCAATCTTATTTTTTTCATCTTCCTTTCTTTCTGGAATTTCTTTGATATCCTTTTCTCCCGTAGCTTTTAATGGTTGGTTGTCATAAAGTAATAGTAATAGAAATTTCAACTCCGTTTTGCCCACATACAATTTCTTTGATAGCTATGCAGTAATGCAGTATGTAAGACTATAGGAATTTATTCACCAAAAGTTGGTAGCTAAACCTTTAGTAATCTGTCCTATCGCCTAGCTCATAAATAGTGCATTGGCATAGCTTCCTGTTAATTTCTCCCGTCATTCTAGTTTATACCATTAAGGGCTGTTACTTTTATGGTATAGCTTATGTGTCCTCCCAAATTTAGTTTGTTTGTTTTACTTAATGTTGCAAGTAGAAGACAATCCAAAATTTGGCCAGAATGTTAAAGCAAAGGGTTAATTTTATAGTTACGGTCTTCGTCAACATCCACAATGTGGCAATAAATGATAAATCGTAGCAAAGGATTATATAGAAATAAAGACATATGTGCATTCCTCGTACCTGCCCTATTCTAGGGTATAATTAAACCAATTCTTTTCTAGGCGTTATGACCTTAGCAGAAACTATGCGAAGTAGTTTTGGAGAACATGGTAAATCTCTTAAGTTTAGAGACAATGAAACGTTACTGAAAGCTGAAAAGGACTAGTACCAAGCTAACTTTATTACAAGAACGAAAGGGCATCGACTAATGTAACTCTATGTAATGCAAGCCAAATTGTAGGAAATGTTTTAGAGAATGTATAACACACAGTATACATGATAATATCTTACAATATTAGT
>JAQGAA010000702.1:0-20000 GCA_034696425.1 Isotoma viridis
TTCCTTCTATCTATAATTAAGTTCCTAACTATTTTTTTGAAATTCATATAACTGCAATCCATTACTTTCCACTCAGGATATTATTTCCCAACAAAAAATTATAACAGCTAATGCAATTAAAATAGAAGAAACCATCAATACCATGTACATTTTTTTTAAGCTAATGGGTTGAGGGCGAGCTACCTCATTTTTAGCCTTGCCTCCACATAATGCAAAAAATGCATAATAATTTACATCATTATTAATATACGAAAAAATATGAGTTAAAAAACTTGACATCATAAATATTTGAACTCCTCTCAAGAATTCCAGACTCATGATAAGATCTTAGATAAGGAACAAAAATAGTAACAAAAAAATTCCTGACTGCATCCCACGGATGTCGAAGAAAGATTTGTCTCGTTGTAATATCTTTACTTTTTAATACAAAATAATCTGCTTTATAACTCATTCTTCCAATCCAAACATGCATCCACCTCTCTCTATCAATTACTCCTAATGGCTGAAAACCAATATCTTCAATTATTTCTTTAATGTCCCATTCAAAAGTCAACGACCAAAACATCAACATTCGGGTTCGGTTGTGTAGTTTACTGACTGACCGTGCCAAATTTGGTTGATATTTTTCAATGTTAGAAGCAATATGCGAGAAGTCGTTGGACGCCGTTAACATTGTAATGTTAGTATTGGAAAGATCTTCTAAGGTTTTTGGAACAGTGGGATAAGTAATCTTCGACATGAAGGAAAAAATTGCCCCTTTGTACCCATTTGATATTACAATGGCTGCAAGAAGCCAGAAACAAATGGCAAGTCCGGGTTTTTTTTTCAACTTGATTGAAATTGTACCTTCTGAAATCTCCAGTAGTATTCCAAATGTCCACAATAAAGAAATTTGGAAATCAATGCTTGTCAAATTTCTACTACGTTCATTTATTGTCAAATTGGATATCATGAAAATTGCAACGAGTACAACAGATGAAACTAAAAATGCCCATGACTGACTGTCAAGAGGTTTGATCAAAGCTAGGAAGTCGTATTCATTCTTTTTTGAAAATAATACAAAGTCAAAATAGCTGTAATAGCAAGCGTGTGAAATCCAAAAGAAGTATTCTTTATGAAGATCCATAAATTTCTCTTGGATTTCTTCGGGTGGCATGTGACGTCTCCAAATTTCGGAGAGAATGAGTTTTCGGTTTTTAACGTGATTTGGAAATTTTAATCTTGTAACATTTAACAAAATGCTGAAATCCTCAAGGACTATGTCAGCTTCAAAGGATTGGCAACATACAAATGCCTTGTGGCCTTGTTTATGGATTTGCATCCAAAACTTGTTAACCTCTTTTAATGTCTGGTTTTCAGTAAGAATCAAAGGTATTAAAACAGGCACATTTCGTTTTTCCGAATTGAAATGGTTTACAATAAAAGCTTGCTTTGTTAGTGAATTTAAAACAAAATATTTTGAAGTAACTGAAATAGAATGAATGAATCTAATGGAATTTAAAAAGTTTTTCTGAGAATGCATCACATTTGAAGGAGTTATGTGGACGACATAATCTGGATTTTGCCTTAAGAATGCAGTCATATTCAGGAACTCATCTATTAAAGGTGCATTGAGTGCGGATGAGTCAACGTGAAATATGTAGACTTCACAGGGTGACGAATATCTTGTCGTTTTTCCTTTTTTCAAATCGTGAATTTTTTTGATGTCTCGATTTGAATAATTTTGCTGTTTATATTGACGATAAATTAATTTTTCTAATGGGTCTATTTCAAGGAGATAAGGTTTAGATAATGGCTTAGTGGAAAAATCAAAAAGTATTTCATTACGATCGCTTGCGATAATATGAAATGAACAATGAGAAAATAACCCAAAAAAGTCAACATTTTTACGAAGCGTATTAGATTCTGGCAATGAAAAAACTTGGGATGTCAACATTAAAATAGGAAGCAAAGTGAATTGAAGATTTGAAATTTCTGAAAATGTCGGAAGCAACATTATCTGTATGTAATATTGTTATGTTTTGTTGTTGGACTGGGAAATACAAGGTTTTAACTTGAGTTTGTTTTTGTTGCTGAGGTTTAATCAGTGTAATGTAAATATTATTTACTTATTATGCTCAAAAAGTTTACAACTATTATTCTGTCTAAGATGGGACCTGATTGCGTTTTAATCAGCTTTCTAAGCGAAACTGAAGAAGCTTTCCAAGTAATGTGGTATAAATGTTACATTACACACACTACAATAAATGTTACACTGTTTTGTGTAATGTTCTTTATCTATTTATTTCGATTAAATTTTCCAGAACGAAGCAAATAATTTATGGGTAAACTGTAATTTTGCATTGTTATTCATTCCACCCTGTTGTTTTAATTGTATTTGATGAGACATTCAATCATTCCAAATCGTTAAAAAAGTATAATGTAATTTAGAATGCTCTGAAAAAGCTTCATTCACATTTTTAAGAAATGAAATAAACATTGTGGGTGTTTTTTTAAATGTACATAAGTTTTTCCAATCAAAATTTTAATAAATATAATATTACTTTTAATGGCTTCTTATTTTTGAATTGAAAGGTAAAAGTACAAAGCTTAAACACCACTTTTCAAGTTTAGAGTCTAGAAAGTTCCTTTTAAAAAAAAAGTACTCGGACAAATAATGGAAAAATCTAGGTATATTTAGCTTGCTAAATCTCGTTTTAGCTTCACAAAATATAAAGTTCAGACACAAATGAAGTAAAGCTTTTGGTTTTAATGAGTGTCGAACAAGAATGCAAAAAACTGGCTTTTGTTACAAGGACAGGTCAAGTTTTATCCACCGTTTAAATCTTCATATATTGTTTTTTAAAACGTTTTCGTCATATCAAGGAGCTAAGTTGTATATAAAATACAATAAAAGACAATAAATATTATTTGAAACTAAAAAGTCTCCACAAATCATTTAAATTACTCAAAGAAGACCGTAATATCTTTTGTTTAATTTAACGTTAGAACTGTGATAGACAATAGGATAAAAAAGCTTTTAACTTTTAAATTTGCTGATGCTCTGATGTTCAGAACGTGACCACTGGCCACGCCAAGAATTCAATTATTGATAACCCATTATTTACTCTTTAAGTTGTAAAGTAGAAAATGTCTATTCAATTTTTGAAGAATTGTTTTCATATGAAGTGTCCTTTAACCTCAAACACAACGACTCTTGGTAAGTTTATTTATAATGCATGATTCATATCAAATTATAGTGTCTTCGTACCGTTTAATGTACAAAACTTTTTCATAAATAGTTTCATGTTTCAATAGAGAAGCTGTTGAAGTATTTCAAAGAAAAATAAAAATAATACAAGTTTTAAATAAATTGCAAACGTGAAAGTTTATTTAATTTTACTGTCATTTTATTACATGCCATATGTTATTAACAAATAACATGGCATATATCATTGTCATTTTTATATCTTCAACAACTTCTTATCATTTGAAACCAGTTACTTCTAGTTAAATCTAAAAAATTACTTTGTTTAAATACTATACCTATACACGTTCTGAAATGCTTACAATAGATTTCAATTTTCAATTAGGTATTTTATAAAAGTCTATTGAGGATTTTTAGCCTTTCGATGCGCTCCTAAGCACAGGTTTTTATCCAAGCGTTTTAAGTTATTATATTTATTCTTTTAGTTAACGAAATAGCATAGGCATGATGGATACTCCATGTTGACAGGCATTTTTGTCGTTATGTTTAGCATCCTTTTGTTTAAACATTTATTCATTTTATTGTAATGAAAACAAAAGTATGAAAAAAGGAGACTCTCTTTAAAATGTGAAACACGGATCTGATTGACATTCAGTAAATCTGCTATCATGCTATGCCGTAAAAATTTGTTACTTCGTGATCTATCTAACATCATTGAGAATTTACATCATGAATGTCATCATTTGTTATTTAAGGTGTTCATGGGCATCATTTACGTCACATATCTCCAAAATCTCTACCCGTCCTCATCCTCAAGTAAATGTTCAGCATATTTTTCATTCAGAGGATTTCTGTTTAAAATTCCAAACTTGAAACTAATTCAACAATCATCCAATCTCTCAAATGACCCAACTCACATCATAATTATAAAATCAAGGTTTCTGGAATTTAAAATGCAATTTACGTTATTCAATCCAATTTGAATTTGTAATTAACTAATTTGCATCAAACAAAAGTCAATTCTTATAAAAGATCTGGATACGAATAAGCACTTTATGACGAATTAGCTTTCAATTTAATTTAATATATGATTATTTTTTCACAAAAAAAAACAAATTGTAATGATGCGTGACTAACGTATACTGAATAATTAGAGTATTTAAAAAAATAACATGCACTTCCGTTTCATTCAATTACTAATTTGCTTGCATCGGTGTTTTTGCAATCTCAAAAATCAGCCATGCTTGACGCAGCCTTCTAGCATAATTATACGCATTATTATTTTTCATTCCTCGTATGGATTACAAATGATGACATTGTGTAAATTTATGGCTGATTTATCCACCAAAACTTATACCGTAAATTTATTTTGTTTCGGTGCAATGGTTTATTGTTGCAAGGTACGAAAATGGATCTTAGAAAAGTACTTGTAACGTTATTTATTGTGTCCAGCATTGTAGATGCATTACCTTCCAAGGATACTCTTGCTAGAAGAAGACGAACAAAAAAACCTGGGTAAGCTATAAAAAGGTGTCAAAGATCCATAAAGTTATAAAAGTTACTAAACATTTTGTTAAACAATGTCCAGGAAAAAGAAACCAACAAAGTCTACTTGTGTTTGTGGTAAAAAAGCGTCAAGTAATACTAAAATTGTAGGTGGTCAATTGGCAGGGCCGCATCCATGGATTGGGGCCTTAGTTTTTGTAAGTTATCCTACTTAAATTAAAATTCAACTTACTTATTTTAGGGATTTCAAATATAATCAACTTCGTATTAGTATATAACTAAATTGCATATCCAACCTAAAAAATCGATAAACAATGCACAATAACTCGTCCTAATTTATTTACCAGACAGGAAAAGCAGAACCATATCAGTTTTGCGGATCCACTTTGATAAACGACCGCTACATGCTTACAGCAAGTCATTGTGTTAATGAAATCAAAAGCACTCAAAATTATGAGGTGTACCTCGGGAGCAATGTCATAAATGGATCTGATGTTATTAAATATAAAATAAGTCAAATTCTGAAACACTCCAGGTACGCTTGATCTCAGATTTGATTACATTATACGATATGACTTAAGAGATAATGAGTTTTATTATTGTTACCCTTTACATAATTAGATTCAACTCAAAAACGTTAGATTATGACATAGCTTTAATAAAACTGCAAACGCCAGTGGTTATGTCAAATAGAGTGAGACCAATTTGCTTGCCAAAAGGAGGTACGAATTTTGCAGGTAGGCAGAGTAATGTTGCAGGATGGGGTACTCTGGCTAAGGGTGGTACACCTGTCAACCGTCTCAGAGAGACTTGGGTTAAAGTTTTGACTAACGCAGATTGTGCAAAAAGTTACTCTGAAGCAGGGGTGACTTTAACGCAAAACATGCTTTGTGCTGCTGCCAAAGGAAAAGATTCGTGTTCGGGTTAGTTTAAAGTTTTGTTTAATTCAAATTGTTGACTAAGTTAAAGGTAATATATTAAATTTGAAATCCTTTAAATTAGGAGACAGCGGCGGGCCTCTAGTACTTAAGGATGGCAATTCTTTTAGTCAGGTAATAATAATAATTCCTTTTAGGTCTGACCTGATACCAAAACTCAAAACAGACTTATTCATTTTTTAATTTAATGCTTTCTAGGTTGGAGTGGTTTCTTATGGAATAGATTGTGGAAGCGCAAAATATCCTGGAGTATACACTCGTGTCACAAGATTTCTAAGATGGATTAGAGATAATACAAAGGATGCTGGATACTGTTCTTAAACTTGAATCAAAGTAGCCAATCCTGGTTCAAGTTCATGCTAGCTTTCTCGTACTGAATGTAAATTAAATCAATATTGTGATGTACTCACTTTTGTTTCAACCTGATTATTATATCTGTGAGTGGCACACTTGGGAGAAATACAAAACTTTTTTAGGGAATTTCTAAAAAAATGAATTTTCAACAATATATCTCTACCTGGAACAGGAACAAATTCTCCAAGGCGTTTACTGTAACACCCAATTATTATATTAGTAATTAAGTTAATTATTTTCTAGAAGGAAAACACAAATTAAATCTCCTGTCAGGATTTAATACAGTTTCTGAAATGTAATTCTTTATTTATCTCGAATAGACTAATGCGTAAGCACTCACACGTTATATATTTACATGAATACAATTTTCCGTATATATTTAAAATTAATCTGTATTCTGAAGATACTAATTTACTTATAAATGCATTTGACTTATTTTTTTGGTTCATAGAGTATATATTTACTTAGATTTACGGTGTTCTTATACAAATAGTTTAATCAGCTTCTGTATCAGTCGTGGAATCCTCATACGCCGTCAAGTTTAGGTTCGTCTTCTGCATCTTCATTCCCTTAATAATAGAAACCGGTAATAAAGTTGAGATTAAGTTGGATAGTTTGATAGGAAAATGGTACGGTATGTTGAAATTGATGCTTACAGCTATCCTAACTATCCAATATTACCAACTGTACTAGTAGAGCATTTTACATTTTAAAGTTTAACGGAAACTATACCTATGATGTTACATTAATTTATGAAAAGTTGTTCTGACATTTTTGTGTGTAATTTTAAGATTTTTTTTGCAGTGTAAAATCAAGGGGCTGGTAAATGTAGTAAAAGTTTACTCTTTTTCGAAAAGTGTTTAAATGTTTCAATAGTGAGTTTCGGAATTGTCGTTTGTCTATAGCACCATTTGTTCAGAACTACTCATTTGTCATTTGTGACTCTAAAGTAGATCTTATATCATTAACATAACAACCTTGTAACATTAAACTTATAATTTACTTAAGTATCGTATGTAGTGGTAACCTGTTTAAGGGAAGAGAGATTAGTAAGTATAGCTTCTTTTGGTGAGCCATCCAAGTTATGAAGCCAGTTTGCAGTGTGTCTTTGTCGTTCCCAAAGTAAAGGATCTTTATACTCTTCCAAAGGCCTTTCTTTATGGGACCTGTTCTTGCTACTAGTATTCCTACTACCACCACCACCATTTGGCCATCTGTTTGGTACTCGAATGTTAAATTCAATAATTCCTTTTTCAGATAATTCACCTTCTCGGGCTGAAATCTGCTCCTGGACTTCTTTTTGACACAGTAAGTCGCGAACAAATTCTTCGCTCATGTTCGCTGAGAGTCCAGTTTCCCTGGTCATAGGTCGGGGTGATGCATAAGTTTGATAACTGCGACCGCTTAAAACTTTTGGATGAAGGGCAATATCTGGCAATTTAAATATTTCACTATCACTTCGTCGAATATTATTTGAAATTGAGTCTGAATCGGTCGTTTCAGTTGTTTCAGTAGTAGTTTCTCTAAGCCGCTCTTGCTCCTGAACGGTTTCTAAAATCCTGCGAAGATCAGGATTGGTTGCAGATGTGACGGCGATGTCTATATCAATTTTTGGAGCTGCACTTGACAATCGACTTTGAATTGGTGTTGCCATACCCGACCCAATCGAAACTGTGGGAATAGGAGATAAAATTTCTGGAAATTCTGTAGGTAAACTGCTAAGTCTGCCACTTCTATCCGGCTGAAATCCCATCTGCATTTTCTTTAATAAAGCTGGAACGGGAGGAGATTGAAGTCGTTCTTGGGATGTTTGGGATGATGAGAGTGCCGTCTCCATTATCTCGGGTCTTTCATATGAATCTGGACTATCTTGGTACTGATATCGATCTTGTTCAGCTTTTGTATCAGTTTTAATAGAATTTTTCACAACTTTGGCTTTTGGTTTAGTGCTGGATTTTAATGGCTTTCTTTGCTTTACAACGGGCTCAGGAGCTCGTATTTCCGGTTGAGCATTTTTTACTGCAAATGTCTGCTGGAAACCAGGAGCAATCTTTCCAGCATTGATAGGCATCTCATCAAAATCCCTTTGAGGTATAAATTCTGTGCTGAATGCTGGAATGTATTCTGGAATTTCAGGTGATGGTTCATCAGACCTTAAGCTGCCACTGTGATTTCTGTTACCAATTGACGGTGATGTAAAACCAGATCCACTCTCTTCACTCGTTCCTACAGAATTCAACCCGCCGATGCTACCGAGATTCTTATTGACAATGCCATTTATTGCATTAGATGCTCTTCTATTGAGTGAAGGGTCACTTGGGTAATTTTTCTTTAAGGAAACTAGTCGAGTTGGTGAAGGATCTTTATTAGAAGAAGCTGGTTTAGTCTTTGGGTTACTTTCAGTCTTAAAATGAAGGGCTTTCAAAGGTCCTTGACGAGAAGCTTGAGAAGGGCTTTGATTTTTTCTAGATCTTATTCTTGAAAATGGGATACTGATATCTTCAGACTCATCAGTTCCAGTACCCGTGTCACAATTTGCGTTCTCACCTTTTTTCTTTAACCTTTGCTGATAAATAGGATCTTTCTCTGACTGTTTAAGATACTGCTTTTTAACAGGGTTTGCACCCCACCTAGGCTTCTCTTCAGATTTCTTGTTTCCATTGTCTTTAGACTTGGAATTTCTTTCAGATAAAGAATTTCGGGAACGACTTTTTATAGAAGATTTTTCATCACTTGTTAATACAGCAGAATCAGATCCTTCAGTTTGAGTCCCAAATTCTCTTAAACTTCTGTCTAAGCTACAGCTTCTCCTTTCTTTTGTTGGTGTCAAAGTTCTTTCGTAAATGTGATCCGTGTCTGTCATCAGACATTGATCCTTCTTACAACTCTTTGCCGAACTCGATTCAGTTCGAACGTCTGTTGAAGAATTTGATCTCTGTACTTCATCTGTTGAGGAGGATAACAGCATACTTTGTCTTCGGGCGATTTCAAGTTCATATGCATCCGGCTCGTGAACTACTTTATGAGGTATTAAAGGTGACTCTTGTTCTGCTCTTTCTTGATGCTTTTGATGACGACTTCCAGTAGTTTTACCCGATTCATAAATCTCGACTGACACTTCTGAGCTTGCATGTCCAGACTTGCTCTACACCATAAAAAATATCCATATCAGTCATATAGTTTTTCGTAGTGAGCTCATTCCATTTTTTACTACATAAATTTTGGCCTACCTAGCCTAAAGTCTTTGGCATTTACCAATAAAATTTACAAAAACAATTGCTGTCTTGAACCTCTCTATATTTCAAAAAGTATAATTTATTGCATTCTATTTCGCCCATTTGTAAAAAGTTGCAAATCCAAAGTTCTTAAAACCATAAATGCTAAAACGTCACCTTATGTAATACCCTTGAACAATAGAGGTAACTCTTAACTAACTAAAACTGAACAACTGTAACTAAAATCCCTGTAATAATTTGCCATAATTATCGAAGAAAATGATCTTGACGCTAACCAAGCTCTAGAAATTTCCGCATATGCAGTTCAATTTTTGACAAAGCTTGAATGATTGAGTGCATATAAATAACCCTGAGGCATTCTTAACTTTTTCGACGACATGACCTTTTTGTCCTTTAATCTAATATTTGAACATTTTCATATTTCTTAGTTTCATGAATTTGGTTCATGTAAGTCCTGCGCAAAATTGAAATATATTACAAGAATGCATGCAAGATATAACTTACATTAAATCAACCTCAACGTTAATTATGCAATCTGTGATTACTTTAAAGTATCCATGAAATGCATTCGGTATAATGCAGAATGCACAATGCAGTAAAATAAAATCATAACACCTTTCACAAACCTCATTAGGCTTATCATCATAAAATGCAGAATGTTTCCGTTTTTCCATTTCAAGTCTTTTTAATTCAAGTTCACTTTGTTGAGCAATTCTGACTTCGTGTTCTCTCTCTTCCTGAATTCGTTGTTCTTTTTCGTCTTTAAGTTTCTGTTGTCGTTCCTCAATCTGCACAACAAAAGCAAAAAAATGAAATATATGGGAAACTTTCACTCAGCAAAAAATAAAACCTAAATGTATTAAGTAGTCACGCTAAATTTTCATTACATGCATGAGACTACATAGTCACTAGCAGTAAAAACGGAGAATAGAATCATAAAAATCCCAGTAAAAAATGGAATATATTTACCTGTTTCTTTATTGCCTGCAAATGTTCTTGATTTGCTTGCCTTTTCTTTTCCAGTTCGACTTTTAAATCCGGGTCAATTGGCACATTCTGGCCTCGAATAAAGGTCCTGCAATGTTAACAAAGTGATAAAGTACAGGAAATTATAAATAACGTATAAGTTTCTTTCGCCCTATATCCAAACTGTAATAGTTGACCAATAGTAATTTTAAAGACGCTATAAGTTATGCCGAATCAGAAAAATTCACGTAAGATAATTGGTCAAATAATGGGTTTGTAAGTTTTCTCAATCAAATTGTTTAAACTGACATTTCCATTTCTAAAATAGATTTTCATTAAACAAAATACTAAATTTGTGAACAGGCTATAAAACCTTCAAGACATAAGCATACATATACAAATGAATGCTAAATAAGAAATTCTATACCGAAAAATGGAGAATTGTTTGAACACGCAATAAACTCATTAAGTAGTTGACCTTATCTCGTTTGTAAATCGTGTACAAAATAAATACAAAAGATCGCAAGAATTGGCGAACGTGGGAATTAAAATATTTGTTCTATCGATAGCAATATAACTAGAAAATTTGTTAGATACGTTTCCTAAAAAAATTACAGCCAAAGCAATACTGCGTTGTAAGTAGTATTTTTACTCTCATACCTTTCTTCATTCTCAGGTGACGCCCCTGTGACACCGCGAAGGTCAATATAACTCTGATTCATAAAAAAATTAGACACGTCTGCTGATTCTGAATAAGTCTCTTGTTCATTTGATAAATTCGGTTGCGATTTACTGCTTTGCATTCGGGTCAGACTTCTTTCAAGCCAGGCTGGGGGAGTTGGGCTAACTTGGGCAGTCCCACTTCGAGAATCTCCACCACCATTTCCTTCGCGATTGTTTGGCGTAGCTGGTAATCGAGAATTAGATGAATCTGCAGGCTCCCAAAAATGACCCACACCTATTCCTCTGTCGCCCCATCTGAAACGTTAGGAAATTATTTTTATCAGTGACTTAGATAACCTTTGAAAACCAAGGTATAAAACCCATAAAACAGTAATAAATGTCTTGTAGTACATGCTCTAATTAGTTTTATGATGCTTTTAATGACAATTCATGAAAGTATGTCAATAAAATTCCTACGGTAATTTAAGGCTCAGAAAGCTACCGTTTAGGAAAAGAAGGAAACATATTTTAAAATCTTGCAGCACCAAGATGGTATAATTGCTTTTATTATTCAGAAATTCCATCTAATTCATATTACATCAGAAAAATCTTTACTTGAGCTCCAAGCCCTTTAGAAAAATTGACTAGGAGTTTTTTCATAAAAATACCTGGCTCGTTTATCCTCCTTTTCCATGAGTTTTCGAATTCTTTGCTCCTCTCGTTGTTTTTCAAGCTCACGTAACCACTGCTCCTTTTCCTGCATCAGTAAAGTTTCATGGTTGATTTTTATACAAAAAATTACAATTTTCCATAAAACCGTAAGCTAAAATTTTAATGACATTGTGAATTAACCTGCTTTTCCACATCTTCATAGCTTCCACCATAACCAGCACCAATACCTATTGTCAAAGAACTCCTCATAGCTACCGGAGGGGGTTTAGTACCACTTAAATAACCCGTACTTCCTCCAAAACTTCGGCTACTCATTCCCCGTAGATTTTCATTAGTATTGGTCAAATTGTTATTCATAGAAGAAGACATCACCGAAGTCATTGTATTCACAACATACTCAGAGTCTCCTCTGCCCCCACCATTAGTTGGGGGCCTACTGTTAGGATCCACAACAATCTTGTGCACAATCACTCTAGGTGACGGACCCTGTGAGGACCTTTTGCTAAAAAATCCTTCAGCGGTTTGGTTGGATTGGGGCACTTCGTAGTGGTTGAGATCTCCATCGTATTTTCTATAATAATTTCAAACAATTTTTCAACAACAACTTTATCGCACTTAACTTGAGTTAGGTTTGACGATTTTACTTAATACAAGACACCGTATTAACTTTCTTTTCTCTCGTAAGAACTCCGATCAGATTTGACCTTAACAGATAAGCCAATTATTCAGACACATTAATGAAATTCAGGGCGAAATTCCAAACACAACGATTGCTTAACCTAAACAATCTTACACATTCATGTCCAATGTTTCTAAATGTGTAACTTTGGACTTAAGTTTTAATTTCATACTTCACTATACATAAATATCTAACTCACTATGCCATGAATTGCCATGCTAGTCCTCAGAAAGGCGTTAAAAATCCCAAACCCAAGCTGCGCTTTGTACAAGTTTGTTAATTCAAATAATTAATTTAAAATTTGTATTTCAGAAAAACTTACTTTAATTAAAAACTTTAATTTAATTTTTTCTTAGAGTGAAGCTTCTCATACTTCATGTTCCTCGAAGTAAAAGTGAAAGAATACTGACCTAATGCTTACCTGCACTTACATTAAATTAATAAACTTTTTTCTTGTTCATGTTCAAAGTAGACATAAGTATTAAGAATATGGATAAGGCTGAGATTCATGTTAATAAAAACCATGCAGGTGTCAGATTATATGAAACAGTCACCCTCCCTCCAATAAGGCATACAATATTTATGAAGGATGACCCAGTTTAAGCCTCAGTTCGTTGACTCCTCATGAATGAATTAAAGCTTTAAACTTATCGAGAACACAATTGGGCGGCCCCTATACTACCCGATTCGGTTTTAGTAAACTCGAATATAGTCAAATGAATTATTTAGGTAAATTCAGTACGTATAAACGGCAAGGAATTAGAAATGACTTTCACTTTTCACTTTGTGAAATTTAGTCACAGCCAAGGTTTCTTCACAAATCGTTTTTGACTTTTTTTCTTTTGCAGAGAATTTATATTAAATTTATATTTAGGTCTTTGTATAACACTAGTGGCAGTGGGACACTATTTTTTCAGCTCTCTGAATCGAACTTCGAACCTTCAGGACCTATGCTTTTCAAGTGTCCCACATATTGCATTGCCAATTCATAAATTGACCAAAATTTCCATCAATGTTTGTAAACAGCTCTTTATTCACCTGAACAGTTGAGTTATACTCTAACGTGTGGTTAACATTAGCTTAACTCAGCAATTCGTTTAACATGCAAATCAATCTACATATTGTGTACATGATTACGTGATAGGAAACATTGTCTGACCCACCTATGGTATTCACATTGAACGATATGTACAAACCTCCATTGATTGCTTTTTGTTTCCAATGTTGACCTACTTTTATTCTATGTCTAAAGACACCGATTCAATAGATTTCATTCTACAATCGTTTATTGTTTGTCCATGCAATATTTAATTAAATATTCGAAAATCCCGATTTCGGTTATGTATCTTTGGCCTACAAATGGGATATTTAAGATTTAAGATAAGAGAAAAAGAGAAAGTTGCTGATAAGTGGATACACTTGGGTATTTTTTGGAAAGTTAAACACTATTTACAGAAGTATATCAATAGCATAAACCATGATTTGATAGGTAATTCACATGAAAACTCATGCTTCAATTAACCTCAATATTAGTTTTTTCTTGTTAATAGGAAATATTACTATTCTTTTACGTCACTGTGTTTTGGGGCTAATTCCAATTTTGCATTTCTGAATCTTTCATGAAATTTCCGGAAAAATCTTTGGCAATAACCATTCAAACTGCACCTAAATACTTAAGAATATTGGTTATGCCATAAAATAATCTTTCAAATGGTTTTGAATCCAAAAATATTTTGACCAAGCCAAAATCTACAGCTACTAGCGAGCAAAAACGTAATATCCTACAGCCGAAAGAAACAAATACATATAACATCCTTTCAAAACACTTCAAATAGCTTACAATAAATTACTGATTTTTGTTACATTCAATAACTTTTACTCAACCAACCTAAAAATGCGAATGTGTGATTTTAATTTTAAACCCAGAAATTATATTAGTGCATTTTATTCTTGTTAAAAGGCTTGGGGTGCATAACCTCATTTAGAATAAAATAGCCAGAGGAAGGAAAGACAAAGTGTATCCCTAAAGTTCAACTTTTCATATTTGTAGCTTCCTTATAATTTAAGCCTCAAACTTTAGGTACAATTTCCTTTTTTAAATTTGTCTTCAACACAAAGAAAACTATTTTTACACACCCCACACAAAAGAAATTGTACAAAGTCCGATACCCGGGTAGTAAATAAAATGTAGTCTACCTGTTTGAAACTTCTTCCGCGGAAGCGTGGAACTCATTGTTATTCTCACTCTGATACCCGGAAGTGTGGTAGTTTCCTTCCTTTTCATCCACATCTAATGATGCCCACTCGTTGCTATTGTCCCCACCCGAATAATAAGTTCGACCGTCCATCTCAATTATATTCCCATCGTTATAGTATGACTGACTCATATTGTTATTATTATTACTACGACTGTTATTTCCGCGAGTGTGGCTTTCCATTGTTGGATACTGTTGTGAATGATATACTTGATGATCGTCTCGAGAGAAGTTCCCATTTGGAAGACTAGATTTCCGACTCGATAACTGACGAGTATTATCAAAGTAATTGTTGCTGTTGGAGTAGTTATCGTTCTTGCTATTGTTACTACTATTTCTGATGGCCCATGTGGTGGATTTTTGGTGTTGCATTTGAGATTGGTGTGACATTGTTCCTTTAATGGGTGGCAGATATACATCGCTAAAAAGCGTAAAAAATACGGATTTTTAATACAATTGTGCAACACTACTTTATGACGCACAGATTAGCCGATTCTAAAGAAAGCTTTGAGACCATTTTCTGGATAAAAAGAATGCACCCGACATGCAACATTCATTTAATATTCTCAAGCATCATAACAGTAGCCAAAATGTTAGGTAGAGAAGGATTACATCTGGGATTTAGGATACATACTTTACATACGGCGAATATTAAACTTTAGATCAATTCATTTAAACTGTTGAGACACATTTTAGTGAAAAATGGGCTAAAAGTGGAATTTTAAATTAATAAAATTACAAACCCATTCAATTCTAAAAGTAGGCTAATTCCCAATTCGCTAATCGTGTAATAACAAGCTTATGGCTAGCAATTTACTCCGGGTAGGTAGTATTATCCAAATGCACGCACACAACATAGGCTAAGGTAAACTGTAAAGACTTTATTACCATTTGAAATGTCATCGAACTCTAACCTACTTTTGACCAAACAAAGGAATTCTACAAGACGCGTGCCTACTCCGTACACCTCCGTACCTACCTATGTCTACTTTGTCAAAAAACGCTGTCATAAAATATGAAATATAACAATAGCTACCCGCTGGGCTTTATATTTGCTTATGTTCTTTCTGAACTAAACAGTGTATATTCAATACTTTCTCCATATCAGGTAGTTTGGCAAACAATAAATACTCTGAAATTGTCAAGATTTTTTCGACACTAAAAACCCTGCAAAGCGTATTGATTATGGCGTTTATTTTATTAGCTAATCGACAGAAGGAATGATTAAGAAATGGTAAAAAAACTAGGGCAAATGGGTTATTGGTTATTTACGTGTTATAATAATGGCAAATAGCAAAGATAAGTCTAACCCAAGTTAAAGGTATTGATAAAGCAGGTTCAAAATGATTAAAAATGACATGGAATCTTACCTTTGACTGTACCCAACAGCTTGAGCAGAAACTCCCAGTTTAGATACATATGAAGCAGGGATCGTATTTGTCGGCTGATTTTGAGCATCTTCATATAGGGCTGAGGTGGACTTTGATTCCATTGCAGGCTTACCCCAAGGACTCCAAAGACCATTTAATTCCTCTGCAAAATTAGATTCACATCTTTAAACAAAGCTTCAAAATACTTTTTCCCTTTTATTTTTCAGTTCATACAGGATTTCATGCATCAGTAAACTATTTCATATCAAACGGAGAGAGTTTATCAATTCTTATTCCATCAACTTATTGTTTTACTTAGATGACGATGTCATAAGGTACATTGAGAAAAATAAATACGCAAAAAGAAACTGAAAAAACAACAACAAAAAAGAAACAACCCGATTCCAAAAACGTCTGTACTTGCGTGCGGGTCCTGACACTGTCAACAACACAAAATTGTGATCGCCAGAAATAATTTCTTAATACGAAACGCAATATGTTGTGGACAAACTATTTTATTAATGACTAACAGACACGAAGAAGCGATGCGATTGTGAGTGACCAATAAATTCTGTAAACATGCTTCTCATTATTTATTTACTCACGGAATAAACTACTAGAAAACCCATAATCAATAGTATTGGTCATACGGTCATTGCTATGCATCATCTCGGCCTAATTATTACAGAAAAGTAACCCTTATCTAAATAACTAATGCAAATTAGCAAAACTAATTGTAAACTTCTTCGAATTGCTACAGTTTCATTATTACGATATTGCATCATTCAATCACTTGATACTGATTTACTGAACTCGGTTTTCTAGACTGTTTATGCAAAAATGTTTCGTTGCTTCTCCTCATAATTTATTTATATTTTAACAATAGGGATACAGTTGACACGATAGTAAAGCAAATTAACTGAAATCGATCAATGTAAAGATTTCGTAGTAAGTAAATGCGTACTATATTTCCAATTGTTTAAGATGAGCCCTCTTGTTTTATAACACGCCATGGCAAATTGGAATTACCAATAGAATTGGAAAAACAATTGCAATCTTTTTTTGCAATTTTGTGCTGAAAGACTCTATAAGTCTCCCAATAAACGAATCCCCATACTGAAATAAAGGCTTTACTTTCAGAGATTTGAAACATATCTCCACAACCACAGGGGGTTCTAAAATTGGAAACATGTATCGACTATCGGTAATCGAAACGATATAGAAATGAAAAACTTTCTTAAATTTATCTTATTTCGCTAAACCAAAAATGATACTGATTAGTAGAAGATCCATAACTCTGCACACTGACCTAAAGGAAATTCAATCTTTCCTCAATTAAAGATGATTAGATAATGAATAATGTCTCCACGAATTTACAACTTACGTAACAATTTAAAACATGCAAGCAATGCTCTACTTTTTAATAAAGTAAAGTGTGACTTGGTTCCTTTGATTCACATAAGCTATTAATATTTGTAAAGTCTTATTAAAACTGAACTAAAAAAAATCCTCTTAACTTGTATAAAAGTATAGTCTTTTACAGCCTACTTGTAAATGGTTAAATACCATTGACATGTGAGGTGTTAAAACGAGAACAATCTTAGCGTATAGCTGTCAGTCAGAAGTAAGAAAAATGCAAAGATAAACTAAGTTTATGTTTAAGTATTTGAAAAACTTGAATATTAAACTAAATGATCAATCATTTATAAAAAGTGAATTTACTTCTTTCATTTCCTTTCATAGTTCAATATTTGATGAAGACATGAAAGCTTCCTTTCAGCAGAATAAGAGCTAGATGAAATTTTCTGACAGTTGAATTAATACACATGTCGGAAGGGTGCTCACAAACTTCCGGGTTTTTTGTTAAAATATTATACGGAAATGCAATAAAAGGGAAGAAAAAATACACGATATGTTATGAAAAACGCATTTTGAGCATTATATAAAAAATTATAAACCTAGCCTTATTAATTGACTTTACAAAAATAAGTTGAGATATAAAAATATTCATGCTACAAAACACATTCTATAATTTTTGTCCGTGTATTCAATTCCGTCCATCTATTACTTTCCTGTAAAGCTACAAAATAAAACAATATAAAACCCTACTATGCATATGATCATATTGTTTTGTCAATTAATCAATTGGGGTATCGAATCGACATGGTCCAAAGTATAAAGTATACGGCATAGGTCAACTCAACGTATGTTTGTCAATTGTGTGTGCGTTTACATTAAATTGACATGCGATGGCGATGCTCAGAATTTCAGACCTAATTTTCTACACTGCTACTTATATCTAGTGGGTTAAGTTTGTCCAAGGTCAACACTGATGAACCTTATACCGTAAGGAAAACTATTCCTTCAAAGTCTTAAAATCAGCTAAGGATTTGTTAAACTGTGTAACAGATCTTTTTAACGAAAGGAAATAGGCTTTTTGCTTTAAACTGTGCATTCACAAAAGTACATCTTAAATTAACACATATAGAATTTTCCACATGATTTATAGGTGCAGAAATTCCTCATTATTGAGGGGAACACAATAACGAAGCCACCTTAAATAATGCACACACAGACATTACGTAGACTAATTACTTTAAATTCATATCTAGTTGTTTAAAATTCCTATATTATAATAATATATGGGTTTGGACTTATCTAATGCTTTCTCTATTAAATAAAGTCTTAGTCGACGAATTGATCTTTATGAGCTAAGATAAATATTCTTACCTCTTTCCTTTGCCCATTGCAATTTCTTTTGCTCCAAAAGTGAAAGTTTTTCAGAGCTTTTACTCAGCATCTTTTTAGCAGAACCAGTACTTTCCCTTGTGGACACTGAGCCTCTAAAACCAACACTTTCACTTGGAAAACTAGAGTTATATAAATTAACTCCAACTTTGTGCCTTGTTAATTGCGGTTGTGATTGTGACACTGATTTTAGATTAACTGGTAACTTTGAGTGATTTTGAATTCGAGTATTATTATTCCTCCTTCCTGATATTATTGATGTTACTGTTGATTTTCGACCCGATCGTAAAACCGGCCTTCTTTGACCTGATACAATTTTTTCTCCTCTAGTTCCAAAAGATCTCGTCGTCTCACTTAAAAAAGGGTTGAGAGGTTTTCGAAATCGAGCTCCTGTTGACGCTGGGGTAGTTCCTGCGGTTAGTAAATAAAATCATGCTATTACAAATTATTAGAGAAAAGAAGGTTTTTCTCTTTGTCATGTCATTCAGAGCTTGGATAATACTGAAAGTAAAACCTGTTTGGGTGAAAGCTTTATGAGTACTCGGAGAGTAAAAGCAGTAAAAGGGTTCTTTCATTACTCATGTTCCGTAATGTTGAAAAAGTTTTAGTGGATATTTGGCATAAGGGATGCGGATGTTTGTTTCAATAAATAAATCTACACAAGAACTCACGTAATATGCTTCTAACTTTTGTGAAAAGTAAAAAAGAATTCCTCTCGAGACTCTTGACAAAATGAATTCTGTCATCAAGTACTTCAGGAGGGCCAGAATAACCAGACGCAAAACACCCGCAAAGTGTTATAGGAATAGGAATCCAGAAACATTATAAAGTACACTGCGTGACCAAAACTAAAACAAAATAAGTCAAGCGATTCATGAACAAACCCAGACTTACTACCATTTCTCGGATTTAATACACGAGGTGGGTATCGGTAAAACTGGTGTAAACAATTTCAATGAAGTACGTTTTAGCTTGTAGAAATAAGAACACCATAAGGGGTTATGAATTTTATCTCTGGATTGAATGAAATCAAGCTCACGAATTGTATAGAAAGTATAGATAGACAAAGGAGTTAATGCAGAAAACAAATACATATTTAACATGGTAAAAGACGAGTTGAAATGCATGTAATAGGTAAAAACAATTTAGGTCGGTTGCCGGTGATGGTTTTTACAGGTAAAAACAGTGAAAAGCCTTTTCATTTCTCACCCATGACTTCATTGACAATGTTGGCTGCCCTAAACAGTAGGACTTTTTTACCCCTCTGTTTACATCACCGTATCCAAGTTACTCCCCTCTAGTCTTCAGATTTTTTGGATTACATTACTATCCCTTCTCACAAATCTTATATTTTGGCTCGACCGATGCATTTTAATAATTTACAATAATCTGTACTAGATTTATATAGAGGACATAATATGTCAAA
>JAQGAA010000703.1:0-19996 GCA_034696425.1 Isotoma viridis
CCAAAATTGCTAGCTAATGCTATTGAAAGTAAAAGGATTCTAGGAACACTTCTGACTACAAAACAAATAACAGATATTATAGAAATTGCTAAAAAGCTTTGTAAAAAGAGAGAAAGGGGAGGAGGTAGCTTTTTGGTGGATTGCATGGTGGCAGACTGTTAACATCAGAGTGGTATATATAGGGGTAGTTTGTTTGAGGTGTCTATGACAGAGACAGATAAATAGAGACCAGAGAGAGGTAATACGTCAGGGTAAAAGTCAGAGACAGTGGTCACAAAGAGTCAATCTGGTTCTGCCTGGTGGAATAGCTTTCTCTGTTTCAAGTTTGAATGAATTACTTGTACAAGATGTGGAACTGAAAGTGATCTTTGTTTAACTTATAGTAGCCTAAGTGCCCTTATATAACTTTGTAATTTAGAATAGAACAACCTGCTCGTGTTGATCTTGACATAGTATGGGCCTTTTTACCCGCAGGAACTATACCAAGTAAAATGTTCTCTCTCTCTGTCTCTCTTCTTCTGCAGCGAAATGAATTGAAATCGGAACACAGAACAGGAAAGTGGTTCTCTGCAGATTTTAGATTGTACAAGTAGATAGACAGAAGTTTCGTAATTCTGAATAGATTCCTTTACTTTGATTTTCTATGTGTAAGTTTATGTGTGCTGGTTGCATACTTACGATATATATAGTCTAGTCTGATTTCGGTGGTTTTTCCGTAAATCAATAAGTACTCGAAGTGGTTTACTTTTGGTAAAATTGGATGTTAGATTGCCATGCCATGGAGGAATTCTGAATTGGAATGCTCTATGCCGTACAGGGTAAAGGATTCCTAAAAAGGAACGAAAGCAGAGCGACCGTAAATTTACATTTGGTTTGTATTCTGACGTGATAGCCTGGAGCCTCACTTTTACTCATTTACTTAGGACTTCGAAGGGAACAACGACGTATCTTGTCTCAAGCAGTGTACCATGTGCTTGGGTTAGTAGGGCGATGTATTATTTCCCATGGGGTGTAACCGAGTCGAATGGTAAAAGTCCTTTTACCATTTAATTGGTATAAATGATAAAGTGATTAGAATCTTTTTTACTTATTTTATCTTCTGAAATCAAGAGCTATGGATTATGTGTAGGTTCAAAATGCAAATGGTTTCGTTTTTAGTTTGTATAATAATGATCTTGATTTCCAATTATACTTGGGAAATAAAACGTGTGGGTGGTTTGGGTTAACCTTAGGGGCAAATTTCATCATGAGTTCTGAGTAAGCAGAATAGTGCCTTTTAAATCTCTTTCGAAGTATCCTAGATAATAATACTCTAAAAGCTTTAAATAAAACAGTCTGAATCTTCTATAACTAATTCACTTAAAGCTGTTTAAAAAGGGATTAATTTGCATTATAACAGAATAGAATATTTGCATTTGCAAGGCTTATGAAAAAACTCGTCTCAAACGTAGGTAGGCGAGGATTCTATAACTTATGTTTCACAGTTTCACTGATTTGTCCCAAAGGCTCAAAATCGTGAACAGAAAGTTCTCAGTCAAAAACAAGGGAAATTATGAAATAGGTTAATTAAGTACTTGTACAAGTAGCACTTAATATTCAAACCCGAACTCTCTGCATGGTTTATATTTTGATTGCAAAATAACTCTTGTCATCTTCTCTATATTTTTGAAAATTCTTTTCATGAAAATCCAATCCAAAAGCTCCATCGCGTCCGAATCTGCTTGTTAATAGTTAAAAACCTTAATTACAAAATCATTTTAAAAACAAAAGCTGATTAAGAGAGGCTTCCTTTGCTCATTGAATGTTTTCACAAGATAAAGAAAGTACAAGCTTTCGTGTATGACTTAATTAGTGTTCAATAATAATATTTACATGGGAAGTCAAAGGAAGTGAAAAATGATACCTATGATACCAAATCATCCAAGACACCTTTGTTAACTTTATCCGGTTATATCTCTCAATTTTCAAGACATTGTGTCTCCAAAGAACCATCTTTCTTTAACTTTATTCGCATGATATGATCTGATAGTGTATTTCCTAGGGATTCATTTTTGATATCTAGTATTATTAAGTCATAGGGATCCTAAAAACTACCAAAACCTACATTAGAGTACTAGTGTATGTGTTCATGCATCATATAACTTTGTCTCATTCTATTACGCAAGAGTAAAAGGACTTGGAAACCCTTGGCTGCGGAAAACTCAACAACTCGGAATAAAGTTAAAATATGCATGTGAAATTCTTTCTAACATTTTTGCTTTTCATGCTTTTTCATTTGCCATTTCTACGTAAATGTGAATAGGTACTTGTAATATTCTTACTAAGATAAGCGTGTGTATCTTGAAGGAGATCGATTCCTAAAACTGGTATAAGATTGTAGAATTTGTACAATGTAGTGGTAATAGTTGTCTTTGCACTTTAGAGAACCATCCGGGAAAAGGTTCCCCATTATAGTCATCAAAAGATTGGCTGCTAGGCAAAATAAGATTTTCTACTTGAAGAGAGCAGTACTTTTACCAAATTACTTTACAAAAGATGAAGGATTGTGAATCTTGCTTTTTGAGATAAATAATACGATTACTGCTAAAAGATGGGATTATGCATTTTGAATGTAGGTAGGGATATAATAGTACTGGGACTGGGAGAAATCTTCAGGTACTTAATTCAATAGATTTGAACTTTTCCTTTTCATTTCTCAACCTTTTCATGAATTTAAGTGGAATTTTGTGTTTGTATCATTTTATGGCCTTATGTACGTGTATGAAAAATAACATACTTAGCTTGATTGCATATGCCCATTTTCATTACTGTTAGCTATATTATTTCAAAACAACTTAGACTGTGATTCAATTCAGTCCCCAATTAATTTTGCTTTTTCCTTCCTCTACATAACCTCAGAGTATATACTGCGGAAACACTGTTTATTCCTTTACTTGTACAAAAAGCTTGAATTTTAATCTTTTACCGACTAAAAAGGTTTGATTATACAATTCTTAAGCATGTCATAAGATTTTCCAAGTATAAAAATGTCTTAAAATTAGAAGAAAATGTTATACGGGTTAGGGCTTGTGAGTTTGTAACTGACCACAAGCCACAAAATTGTAAGCTTGAAGGAAAGAGTTTTAGGTAAGACTAGCGGTTGTGGACGCCAAAAAGCTGTGTAAGATAAATAAGAGTTTTAATTTCACATCGTATACGTACATATGAAAAAATCAGACAGAACACTATATGAGACTACCTAATACATTTTTTGCATTATTTTTTAGGAATAGAAATAAAAGCAGTTTTAGAAGTAAAAGAATTTCTTGAGCAAAAGAAAGAATCCAATTGTACAAATTATGGAAAAAGGAAACGGTAAATCTACAAAGATTTATATTAATTAGCAGGAAGGATAAGATGACAAGCAAAAAATCTTTCAACTCTACTCTCACTGTTTATTAATTTTCTTTTGCTACAAAATACCCAAATACTCTTGCCAGCACACGTTGTATGCATTTGTCTTATTGGCTTTTCTAATTTTCATAAATAACAACTCCGGATAAGAAAGCAAAGTGAAGAAATTTCTTATCGAACAAAAGCAAAAGCTCCGAATGCAAATGAACTCCTGTAAGGATTTTTAGATCAGATTTCTTGGATTAGTATTACATACACATAGATAGAAAGTTGTGAATGTTTCTTGCATCTTGGATTAACTATAAAACTAGATATACAAAATGAAATGTCTACATTTCGACAATCAGAAAGCAGGATGAGAGTACACCCAAGAGTACTTTCACTGCTTTCTCTTGTCCTATCTAAGCCATTCGGGATGGGCAATTGGGCAAAGCTCTGAATAAGGGTGTAGGGGAACTTGCCTATTAGATTTTTGGGTTGACTTTTTCTACAAAGAATGACCTGTCATTCCAAGACAAGGCTACATGAATAGATGTGTTGTTATCTATATATAGTGTATTCGTTCGTTCATATTTATTAATCAACTACATACAAGCTGACAGTCAGGTACGCCTTGTGTCACGTAATTTATTCCTTAGAAAAAACATTTCTTCTTCTGAAAGTGAATCGATTTATTTGATACTGTGACTGAATGCTTGTCTACCCATAAAACCGTCTTTACTTCCTCTCACCCAAGCTCTCTTTGTAGACTTTCCTATGGATCATGATGATGATATGTCAAGGTTTATACTACGGAACATTTTATTGCTTCTGAAAACGCAAAATCATCTAGTTAAATAAAGCCGAAAGTATAAAAGTAAACATTTTCTGATTAACACAATCTATAGGTGTTAATCTAAGCTAGTAGAACAGAACAGAACGAGAAACCATGTTTATGTAGATAGAAATCTTCAGATCTAGCCTTGTGACACGACACGAACAAACCCTCCTCGTAAACTACATGAAGTAAAACAACTACTAATTTAAGGTTTCATTTAGATCCTCATCAGGAAATCCAAGGCTATTTTATTACAAATAGTAAAATGTTAGGATTTATTTCTAAAGGAACAGTAGAAGCAGCCTAAATGTAAAATGAAAGGCTAAATGCATAAGAAAATCAATACTAGTGTTTTTTTTAAATTAGAGAGTAAATCATTTTTACATGAAGTGATAAAATGAGTAGTATAGTCTCTACTTTAATGAATTACGATCTTGGAATAATAACTTTGGCACTGTTGGATAGAAAACGAAAATGTAGGTTGCAAAAAATGTAGGGCGTTCAGGGTTTAGATTTTATACTTTCACAACTTTTATAGTTATTGTAATGCCATGTATAGTGGAAGGAGTGGTTTGCTTTTAAATGGAAAACTACGAATTGTGATTTATCTGAAGTAGGAATTTGGATTACATACAAATTACACAGTACAGTACTGATTCTAACTTTCTACTTTCTCCTTTAGTCCTTCGAGATTTTACGCCTGTTGGCAAATGGTACAAACTGGTACAAGTAGCCCATTTTATGAAATATAGAATAAAGTTGATGGGCTGGACTTTGCCAAGATTTTCGGCTTTTGAAAACAAGAAGTGAACTAATGAATGAAAATAATGTTTGAGGATTTCCCTTCTTGTTATAAATCTCAAAGAATGATAATTTTAGGAAGATCAATTTTTCTTCAAACTGAATAATTTCACATGTAATACGGAGGAATCCTAATTTGATCTACGGAAGATTTCGTAATCACTTTTCTAACAGACGGTCTACTCATACTGGTGACACTAGACAGTTATACCAAAAGAAAAAGGCTGAGGGATGATTTATGGCTGCTTTAAGTCAAAGTGCCAATTTGCAAGTAAACGGAAAGTATGATGGTAGTATAATTAAAAACCCAGTATAAAGGCAGGTATTCGTCATTTTATGATTAACGGTGATAATAACGGCATCGATTTATTTGGCAAAGTTATATATTTATAATAGAGACACGGATTATTGGTCTTCTTTAATTATTACTTGATAAAATCCTGAATATAAATATTATTACTGAAGAGGATTAGTCTAGTGCTAAAGCAAAATAAAAATCTGAGAAACATGTAGAAAGATAAATTACAACTATAAACAACAATAATTAACAGTTACAGTAAGATTTAAGCATGAGTAAATTGTTCATACTAGAGAGGTAAAAGAATACTTTAGCAGTGTCTTGCATAATAGTTTTATACACCAGAAATATTTTAATAATTTCACTCTGAACGTTTGATGCAGTTAGTTTTCGAAACAATCTGCAATGTTGATATTCTAATTGCTAAATTGCTATTATAGTTTTGATGATACAAGTGCAGCAAAATAGATCCAAGAAAAGTTAGATTAGACAGATGTATAATTCTTAAGGTTAATTTTCTTAAATTCGATCTAATTATTCTGAGAGTTCTTGACGCTTTGTCCAGAATGAAACAAAACTAGTCAGTCAAGACTATGACAATATAGAGAAAGAAGACGTTATATAATATTAATGATTTGTAAAAATACTTGTTTCCGTGTGTTCAGTCTCTGCTTGGCATTTTCACAATCTCTTTGCTCTATTTTCTCGTGTCATGGACTTAACTTATTAAAAATATTATACGTATGCAAACTGGAGGTATGCTAACAGTTGTATTTTGTATTGTAGCGATCAAAATGTGTATATTTTACGCGGAATAAATTAGCTCCTTGTTATATTAATATCTTGTAGGATGATAAAAGTCATCCAAAAACGAATACAAATTATTTGTCTATAACAATTAAAAAATAGCGTCCTCACAAGCATAACATTAATTACGCCTTTGAAGTAACATATACTGGATATTATAGCCTCTGAAGTCAGGTATTTGAATTTTTTTGAACATTTATGCCGGATCTTAATGACTTATTGTGTACAACTACTTATATTCCTATTTAGGGCAGACTTGTCACATTCAACAGACTCACAGTTTCGAATAAATAAAACAAGTTTAACTTGCATCTGTTTCATATTGGATTCATAGATTTGTTTGTGTAATAAATACGCTTGAATTATCTCTATGTTGAGTTATAAGGATAATGAACATCGTATTGGATTGGAACATGAAACATTGATTGCTTTAAAGACTAGAGAGCAACATGCTTGTCGGATATAATATAACGGTAACATCATCAAAATTATGAAAGATCCTACAGTATAGTTATTAATTTGGGTTTTAAAGATTGAATTTTAGTTTTGTGTAAATAACTGAATTGTCTTCAGGATGAGGCTCTTGTACCAAATTCATGCAAAATATCACGAGCCATATCAATATCGTTACGCGTTATACCTAAAGCTCGGATTACTAAATCTTGGGCAAACCCTTCCCCGGTCAATCGTGAAATGTGGTCCATATTTAGATTTTCATATGATGCTCCACTATCATTACTGGCATTGTCAACCATATCCTTCATCCTAGCCCGTATTTCAAGCTGTTCTCTACCTCGGATTCGGCCAATTTCAATTGTATTTTCATAATTTGGACCTTCTGCATCTATCTCACTTCGTTTATTTAGAGCTGGCAGTGCGGGTGAAACTGATGATGACATAAATGAATCTCCAGTTTGGTTATGACTTCCACTAACGGCAGGAAAATGTGATTTAGGAACTTGTGAGGAGTTAACTAGGCTACCAGATGCAGTTCTAGACTGTGGTGCTAATAAATCCCCCGAGATCCCAGGTACGGATGTGATTATTGTTGGCTTTTTACCCCCCACGACAACTCGAGTAGAAAAGCTCGACGAGGGCGTTCTCTCTTTTCCGGAACACTGTGGATGTAACGAATGTCTGGCAACTGGCTGAAGCAATGGAGCTTTTCCTGAACTGCCAGAACTATTACTGTTTGCATTGTTTGATCCAGTAAGAGGTGCACATGGATGAGATTTAACTACAGCAGGAGTGGACGATGAGGTATTGAGTGGTAGTAATAATTGCTGACTAGAATTAGGAGAAACCGCAGCAGAGTTTGGGCACGACTTGGGAGCGATAAGATGCAATACTTGGGAATTATTCAGAGCTGGGCATGATTGATGACGGATTTGGGACTGTTTTACTTGCAGGACTGCTTGGGATTTTGCTGGAAGGGGAGCCTGATTTGGCATTCTCACAGGTGCTTCCATGTGCCTAACAGGACCACCATGACTTGATTGAGGCAGACTGGTACTGGGGTTTTGACTTGATTGAGGCTGACTGGTGCTGGGGCTTTGACTTGATGAGACTATACCAACACTATTTACATTTTTAGGCACATCGTAACCATTTTCAACAGCTTCACCTGAAAGGTATCGATACCATTATTTATTACACTTGGAGTTAAAAAAATCATATTCTATAAAAAGACTAGGCCAGTTTACCTCTATCTAATACTGTGGTAGAATTTAAACTTTGAGTTCCATCCGTTTCTGGGTTTGTTGCAGTGGAAGAAGAGTCTCCTAACCCATTTGAACGAGGTAGTAACCTGGGTGCCGCTTGTGATTGGGCTGATCTTGATGACTCGCCTTCGTTTCTGTTGGCATCTCTAGATCTTTAAAATTACAGGACATTTTATTTTAATCAAAAAGTTTTAGTTTAAAGTTTCGTTTAATTATTTTTTTTCGAAAACATGCATTTCTTTTTACCGGGAAGATGCCATAGACTCTACAGTGTGATTCGATGATGGTTGAGGCTGAGTTGCTTGTACTCTTGAAGGCGAAGCTTTTCTAGGAGGCAAAGGGGGCGGAGGAGGGCATCCTTCTGAGCTTGATTTGGTAATAGAAACGGAACCAGGGCCAATTGCAACAGCTCCACCACTTCCACTACTATTGCTACTTGCACTGCTACCTATTCCACTAGTATTTGCACTGCTTTCTCCAATTCCAAAAACTTCTATAATGGCTGCTTCTGCGGAACGTTGACCATGCTTCTGTCTTATTTTCATTGCTAAATCTAAGTCCCCGCATTCCCTTCTTGTTGGCCTTGGTGAGTCTTTCGGGGTTGTTCCTGGGCTGCGACTGTTACCCTATAATTGGAATATCATCAAGAATAAATCTTCTTTACCAATATTTAAAGTTATTTTATTCAGTATCTTAGAACATACCCTAGTTTCTGGTGTCTCTGACCGTGGAGACAATGCCAAGGCTTGCAATGAATTATTAATGTTGCTCCAATTTCCACCATCCTATGAAGAAAATTTCTCATATCATACCCAACCTTGACTGAACGAAAGGATCCGTTAATTTAGATTTCACGCGTGACAGATAATGCAAGGAAAATCTGTATAGTGTGGTTATACAGTTTCATACGGATAAAAAACATAATACAACCAAGACTAACAATAAATGAAATAATAATTTTGAATGGATTATATTTGTATGTAAGCCACATAATTATGTTATGCGAGGTGCAAATTTGCAAATGAAAGCACCAAACACATTCATCATATTAACTATCCGCTCGTTAACCCAAAAATTGTTAACGTAATAAATTATTATAATCAACTAACCAACATGAGCATGAGAAATTTAAAACGATCGCATTAATAATGCAAATTAATGACACAAAGACAAATATGTATATTTTCATGCAGAACAGTATTATTGAGAAAACAAATGGAAACAATAATTAGCTAATTAGTCTTGATATATACTACGACAATGTGATTCCTATAATCGTAATTTAAAGTAAATCCCAAACAACGGTACAATCAGAAAATCAAAATGCAATGGACATGCAAATATACAAAGTTTATACAGAGGATTACCTAATAAAGTATTCCAAACTAAACAAAACCACGTTAATACTTCAAATGATTCACAAAACGCAAAACAACCCCGAAAACACACCCGAATAAAAGGCACATGAAACATCGATTTGCTACATAAATTATACTATACAGCAAACTTAGATAAATACAAAATGTGAACTACTTCAGCTAATGTTTAGCAGAATCCATGCTGAATTCATTTAGAAATTCTATACATATCAACAAAAAGACACTCAGGTAACCAAAATGTTGTTCAATTCAAACAATGATATTAACTACTAACGTAATTTTACTCCGACATTTCACTAAGAAGGTTTTTGAGGTTAAATTAAGGAATTAGGCCGACTGACTAGTTACTTCACATTAAAATGGCAAATATGACAATAGGTACACTTTGTCCTACAAGACTTGCAGTTCTAGAGAGCAAACTTTACGATTTGAATAATCTTTCGGCCAAAATTAACACTTAACAACTGCTATATATCTGCATTTCTTATCAGTCAACCCATAAGGCATGCGGTTTAAAGACACATTACCCGTTTAAAAAATCTTGCAAAATCCAATAATCTTTCAAAAGACATTAAGCATTCTGACAGTAACTTTATGTGTGGAAATTTCAGTGCTTCTTTGAAGACTTGATGAGAATTAAAAGCTCGTAAAATCCCACTTTCTCCAATCTTAGTGTACAGAACTTTACAAGGCTTAGTACAAAGAAAAGGAATGTCAATACAATACACTGGGATAATAAAGTAAATAAAATGCAAATATTAACTCTCAGTACGTGCCAATTTTATGTTTCGTACACTAAGAATGTTCACTAACACTCGCTCAGACAAAACAAGTAAACAAACATCAACATCAAGACGGTGAAATCACGGGGGAGTAATTTTGCAGATGATTATCCTCTACCTCATCGTCTTCTTCAAGATCAACCAAGTTTCCTGTGGATCCAGCCTTATGTTGTCTCTTCGGATCAAAAGGATCAACCACAATGGACTCCGTTCCCTTGATTTCCGCACGACAAAAGGGGCAGCCCACGCCATCAGATTCCTACAATTAAATTAGAAGACATTTTATTGAATGTCATATCTTAATGGATAGTCATAATCAATGCACAAGTGAATAAGAGGTTTATTTTAAGAAATTATAAAAGTAATTTACCTGCCAGGAAGTAAGACATGGAGTGCAAAGGAGATGTCCGCAAGGTTCTATCCGAATATCTTTGTCATTTTCGGCACAGATTTTACAGAGTTGAAATGTTGATCCCATTTCACAATACAACTCATACTGTTCTTGAGTCACTTTAACATGATCTTCAGGAGTTAGTTGGACCGCTGAAGACAAGTCTGGATTGACATTTCTGCCGTCAGGATACAAATAGCTACACAAATATAAATTGATTATAAATTCATAAAAAACTAAATATATAGCTGAACATTTTTGAGTAACATTGCAATTCTTACAATCCTTCTCTGTATCCATCAAGAAGGGCTTGGCACAGAGACTTATTTTGAGGGATAGTCTGTAATATGTTTCCATCACTAGTGACATATCCAATTGCCCACTGTCCTAGCCGCGTACAACTCAGTCGAAAAACGTAGCTAAAAATCATTTATATCATATTAATTAGAACACTATTTAGTGATGAACATGTCTTTATATTAAAATCTCACAGCTTACCTTCCAGGCTTTGTGATGTATTTTTGAAGCCTTGCCTTGACTTCATCGTAAGTCAAGAAGGCAACATATCCAGGATGAGTGACAGCTAATATTTGCCAGTTACGCAGCAACGTAGACCACGGCTGAAAAAGTCTAAACCCAAAACATAAATCGATTGGCTGTAAAACTCCATAATGTATTACGATTAATATATAGTACATAGTAATATTAAAGTAAGTAATTACCTTGTAAAAACGTCGAATTCAAAATTGGAAATATAATCATTGCATGTTAGATCTATAGTAGATTTCAATGCCATGGCCTCCAGTCCTGTGCTTATTGGATGAATCGCACTAAGTGTCTGTCGGAAATATTTCCAGGAAACTGTCGTTCTATAATATAAATATTACAACATAATTAAAGTTCCACTTCAATAATCAATTCAGTTAAATATCGATTATATCCTATATAGCGATTCTCACAAAAAAGAACAGAGTTCAGCACATGAAGAGTTAAACAATAAAAAAGCTTCGAATTAACTTTCAACTTTGCACTTGCCTATTGCCAAAATTGCCTTTCCAAAAGTCGGCGGCATCAGCCTTAGTAATTCGAAACTGGTCACCGGCAAAAACTCCATTGGGGAATAGGGCTTTCAGTTCACTTAACATGTGACTAAATACGAGACTCAATTTTGTCAAGTTTCGACGGTAATGCGAGGTCTCATCGAACATTTTATCCTTCCCCTCTTTAAATAATTTAATGGCTTGTTTGCATTTGTTTTGCAGGTTTTCAATAAACAGTCGGAAGTATTCATTATTATTCAAAACTAATATCTTGTCTTCATATTTCGAGTATATTAGTCTCAGGTGTTGGTAAGTGTCAGGTAATATATCAAGAATAAACGGAGGCGAATTCTTCAGATTCATCTTTGAATGCTGACACAATTTTACTACTTTATCCATAAGCTTCCACGTCTTTTCAAGACTTCGCTTATCAATGATAAGTTTTGGGGGTGCCATTGCTTCCGAAAATGCTCCATGTATTTTGGAGAATAGAGATGTTATGTTATTCTGGGAAGCCGGAAGCTTGTTATTCCCCCTATTGTTGTTGCTCGCCATGGCCATGACGCGAGCTTTCATTTCCCTACTTGCATGTTTCTTGACACTGGGGAAGTTATAAGTTCTATTGCCGACAGTTATTGCTTACGAATGACACTGGTTAATCACAACAGCATTTAGACCTAAATCTTCGCTGTTATTGTATTCACTACTAAATTAACGCCACACTTATAAGGCAATATAATTCAATTTCAAATGATCACTTTTATAGACATGAAATTACTAAATATTAGGGTTCATGGTTCATTACAGCTTGAAATTAATCAGTGTTAATTTTAAGTACATTGACGGGAAAAATGTTATATTTCGACAACATTAAATTGTGCCGAATCTACTGGACACTAGAGTGGACGCCCAGACAGTCGAATTCCTCATGTCACTCGTTTTTAGGTTGTGTACTCTCAATCAGAGACTTAGAAAATTGGTGTGTCACACAACAAGCAGTAGTAATTATCTTCCTTGGTAAACTTATTAATTGAAGAAGAACCAGTATGCCTGGTTTGATCTAAGAGTAATCGGTATCTGAAGATTGGTATCCGTATCTTCAATTTGTGCAGTAAAAACTTTGATGGTACGTAAAGAACTAACGGAGTGTGCGAACTTGAACTTCCTTGTTGAAGAGGATGCCGTCTTGTCTTCGTGCAATTAAATGTTTATCCCTTGTGTTGTTCAATATAGTTGATACGAGATGCTCTAGGTACCTACAGCTAGATAATGTTGTGTTTGTGGTAAGTTTACTTGCATGAATCTAATTCATTCATACGTGCAGCAGCTCTTGAGATTAACTGATCACAGCAAAAAAACTTTTCAAAACAACATTCTATCCATCCACATAGCTAAAAGGAGATAGTGATGGTAATGATGGTATAGTAGAATTCATAGGATAGCTTCATTGACTGTGGGTTTTCTTGACTCCTTTTAGTTCGACACCTCAAGATTCTCGGGAGAGTTTAGCTGTACTGTCCGTGCTACACAAATTTCAGAATGGTCCTGCTGACGTTCCTGAATGCTGAATGCGATTTAGTTTGCTTCAATAATTAATAAGTCCTTAACAGAATCCAAAAAATAGCAATATTGTCTTTTGTCTCCTTCATTCACAAAATGGCTTATCTACCGAATCTGAAATTAACAAACAATGATATTTTAATATTGTTCATTTATTAGATAACTTCATTTTAGGGATAACTTCTGAGTTAAAACATGAAAACAACAACTGTTTGCTCACATTGTGAAATTTCGAAATCTATTGTAATTTTGTTTCAGCTATAGGCTATAGTTATAGTAATAGATGCAACTTGAACATTATTACAAATACACGCACTCACTTCACTCACTAATCTTATGAAAAACTGTATGTCTATAAAAATTTCCATCAGATTAATATTACTTACTAATGATAATTAACATGATAAATCAAATGGTTGACTGATAGACTGATTGATCGACTTATCTTTAGGAGAAGTTAAAAACGGATGTCATTATCAATATCTTTCATCTTGTTTATCAAGTTGGTATGAAATGTCAGAAATGTTTTTGAGCAACATCCGGTACAATTACGAATTCCATTTTCAGCATATTAATTTGTTATTAGCAAATAGCCAATAGCAATGAGACATTCCGTGTTATGAATGAAATTATTCATATGTAAATGTGTAAAATAACTCGACTTGTCCCGTCCCTAAAACGATATACGTTGACAATTTCAGCCAAAATAACGAGATTTTAGATCAATACGAAATTACAAACACGGATCAGGCAGGTTTGAATGAAGGCTTTATTTTATTCTGTGTGACGATTTATCCTATAATCTTTGATGACTATAAAAGTTTTTTAATTGACCCGAAAATAGCCCTGGGATGCATTTATCATTCATTTTTAATATCCAGCTCACCCTTAGCTGAATGCGTTTCAAAACCCATGAATGACGTTAGAATAAATATGATCCAGCGTTTTTTTTTTACCTTTTTTACAAAATTTTTTGCTAATTATCTGCAGAGTTCAGACGGCGGAGTATCGAAATACATTCTGCCCACGCATCTATCTTTTCAGCTCAAGTACCATATCTACCTACCTATCATATTTTTTCATTGCTGGAACTATATGCATTTATGTTAAAAATTTAGTATGAATGAGTGAGCGGAAACAATTTTATCCAGCCAGCCAGCAGAGCAACTGAACTTTTCTGTACCAACTAACGTGGACTGAATGATTCAATTACATGGTATGACATAAATTGGTGTTAGTATCGCATATCGGATGCGTTACGTAACGAAAGCCCGACTTCCCTGTCCCTGACACAAAATTGTATGATGAAACTAGAAGACCATATAGCAGCTCAGCTATGGCTATATGATTCTAGAGTATGAGCTTTGCAATTTCCGTATATGCCATTCATCCCTTATTCCTTATAAATATGCATTAAAAAGACCCCTAAGGGGTTATTGCAGTGAAGCAATATTCCCACCACAATTTACTGACAGAATGGAATATCAAATATTACGAATACGAAAAAGCAAAGGTATTTTAACAATGTACCCGATTCTGATAAAGTCCAACAATATAGCAATAGCATATAGCAAATTGCAATCCTCACATTTTGCTCAACTTCGTTACTTTCAATGGGATATTAATGGCAATGGCATGAATGAAATGAATGAGCTACATCCTTCGTGAATGGAATTCAATACACGTAAAAAAGAAAGTATTATAGTTGAGTTATCTGAGCCAAATGCGACATCCGCCACGGTTTCACAAGACCGTCTCTCAGTTCGCGTTCGTCCGGCACTGTTTCAACGGGAAGATGAAATGCAAAGTCAGACGAAAGAGTAATTGCCAAGTGAGAGAAGATGAGGATAGATGGTTTCGCATATTTTTATATTGAATCTAATATCTTTTTTACAAACTATATCTACCTAATAGACCTAATCCACACGAGAGATACAAGACACAATTAACCAGCTTCACAACAAACTAAACTACAATGCCAAACCTTTCTTTTGAAATCTAACAGATAGCAAACTACACATTTGCTGTCATGTCATGTTAAGTTTCAGTGCTTTTTAGCAAAAGGATGCACTAACTTCTGCTGACTTTACATACTGCTTAAGTACAAGGGTAACAAGAAAAATATGCCATCCCGTAGAAATATAAAACATGTACTAAAAACAGATATGCAATGAATGGTTAGGTGCATTAGTATTAAATTAATAGCACGGAAAGTACATAGACAGATCTCATCTTCAGATCTAAAAACAACACTATATATACATATAATGAACTCATACATATTACATACTTTACTATATTGTAATTCGTAATATTTATACATACAAACACCACAAATCGTGATGAATGAATGAAATGAATGGACTCGTTCTTTCGTATCGTGGCCTGTTCCATGTTCTGTTCGAAATAAATAAAAAAGTAATGATGCTTGAATACAAAAATCGTCTTACTTTTTCACGAAGAAAGTTCAATTCACATTTACATAGTGCACTAAAATATTCTATCTTATCTTCGATTGCAATTTATAATAAAGTAATATAATATAACAACTAATATTGCTTTAAGGTCTAGCCGGTCTAACCTAGCTAGACTAAGAATATGACAAAATGACTTATACTTTAAAGTTTTTTTTACTAGACCCAGATCCAACGAAACGATAGTAATCATTATTTCGTATATTACTTTACCATTTTCGTAGATTGTAGATTCACCTGCATGGGTGCATTTAAATCAAATCCATGAACTTTTTAGATGAAGTTAGTTTCATTCAGATAAAGAGGATTAACCTACCCACATGCAATGTTAAAGAAAACAAGGACTACACACAGCCTACAACTTAACAAAAATTTCTTCATCTTTAATATAACGCTAAGTCAAAGTGGCTAAGCAATTCATGCCAACCATAACCATAATGCACGTCTATTCAAAACCACCTTTGCGCTTTGGTTGCCTTTTTTTATTTATGTCATGCCTTAAGCACTTTGAAAGCTTTAAATCCGTGTTGCATTGCAATTTACTGAAGAGAGGATTATTCTATTCCATTATATTTCATTTTCATTACATTTGCATTTTAAGGTATCTCAAGTCATCAAGTCAAATTCGTGTATCGTGCTTTATATCGGGCTAATGTACTTGCTTTTGACCGGATATCATGATCATAAAATCATGACTTGCTTTGCTTGCTGGCTGCATGCCTGCCAACGGGTGATATTATTATGTATCATTACTAACTATTTTATTTCATTATTATTATTACTATATGAAGTTTCCCCGTTTCTTTGAATCATGATAATCACATTGAATTGAAATGCAAAGAAATTGAAAGAATGTCCTCAGAAAAAATACATTTAATTGTATAATATTTTTTCAAGGCAGCCAAACTCCAATCCCAAACGACGAAACGAAAGTATACAATTATCAGCTATCTAATCTGTTCAATTGTTGGGTACTATTATTTCTGCAATCACAGGCATCACCTTACTTTGCCTTGCTATAACATTAACATTAAACATAATTTATACTTACACTACCATTCCCACTTTACAAAAAATACCTACATACAACACAATTAACTTTTATATTTTAACCAACCTGCAACCATGAGTTTCCTTTCCTGAAAAATATGCATACAGAGATTGTTCTTCGGAAAATAATAAGCATTGTTTGCGGATTTGGATTGTGGAGTTGCATGACTGGACGTTTTTTAATTCAACTTAATTTTATATTTTAATTATGTTTTTACCTATTCTATTCTGTTCTATACAAATGACAAATACAAGAAAATATTGCCTTAAATTCTAATCAGATAAAGAAACCCTACTATAAACTATATAAACTATATAAACAACAGATTTCAAAATGTTTATGGCTCAGTAGATCATAATATCATGTATTTCATTCAATTCTAGCTTTGAAATCAATTAAAAAATACAATGGACAATAATGATTTCATTTCGGATTGCAGTAATCAAAAATCGCTATTATGCTGTAAACTATTTGAAATAAGACTTAATTAGGTGAAGATTGTTGAGATGGTACATGAAACATGAATCATCCATCCATGAACCATGGGTGACACTTATGAAACACTTGTATAAAACTAAAGTCACTATACTTCTCTTAACTCCACGCTTTCCAAGCATTTCTGAAACCTATGTTCCTTTGATTTCCGTCCAATGATGAGGTCACAAGTTGGAGGGCACGCAAACAACAACCATTGTGAATAATTTGCACAATTTAGAATTCAGATGAATTAAAAAGTTAAAATGCATATTAGCTTAGCTTGGACTTCTCACCAGTCACCACAAGAAAAAAATTAACCAAAAAAATCTATCTTTAATAGCAAAACAAAAACTTGGTTTACATTGGAGTTTATGGAATTCGTTTATGATTTGTAATTTAAAGCACATTTCAAAATCAAGGCACGTAAAATAAGAATAAAATTAATTTTTAAATTAATGTTAAGAATTTCAAATTTTAATACAAAATCAACTTCAATTAAAAGACTAATAAAAGACTTTTAATTTAAGACTTTTAAACGTCATGTCACAAAAGACAAAACGTCTTAAATCACAATCAAGTTAAAAAAGGCCCATTAATGTTTTAGTTTTAACGCCTTATATAGCAATATAGCTACCTATTTATTTTATAGCAGATTTCTAAATACTTAAATCTCTTAATTTCACACTGCTATTTTTACACCTAAACAGACAAATACCTCAAATTACACCAGAAGAAACTTTCTGCGTATACTTTATAAAACTAAAGATTATAATGAAGTCAGCCTACAAAGACTGAAATGCCCAAAATAAGAACTCGAAAAGAAAAGAGAATGCGTCTACTATATTAAATATACATGCTATATCGACACTTGATTTGTGACTGTGACTATTCTGGAATCCATGAAAAGTGTTATTAGTGTTAACACTACTCGACAATGAATATTAGTATTTTATCCGTTCTCCTATGACTTTTAACTAACCAGCGATGTGAATTTGATGTGCAATAATATCATCAAAATATCAAATGACAATGTGTTATATATATTTTAAATAAAAAGTTATTCTATTTAGTTGTCATTGTCACTTACTTCGACTTTCTTTGTAAAACTTCGACTTCTTCTAACCTCAGATTTTGTTTGAATCAATACGTAATATGAAAATTGAAACGATGATCCACTTATAGAAATTTAACTCCTGTTTGAGTTGGCGACTCTTGTATCCAGCCTTTCTGTTAATTCATTAATTGTAATTCCTAATGATTCAACAATGAAATTGCTATCAGTGTTACAGTGGTGGTGGAGGCCTGGTAATTTTTCCAAAAATATAATTATGTCTGAACTCTGAAGATGAGTCTGACTTAAATAAATATTGTTGCGTCTTATCCATTCAGTCCTGGAGTCATTAATAGTTTCTTTTATTTGTCAGTTAGTAATTAAATTAGTAGTGTGTTTCGATGCCCATATAATACCCATTTAATGACTTCATGACTTGACTTGGGCTGGGCACGCACGGTTTAATAGATTGGAAATCACCTTAATTCTGATGTTATGTCATCCTTATGCCTCAGTATATACATTATATAATACTAATACTATAATTGCTGACCATTTGTAGTATATGACCTCAGCCCAAATATATTATATTATTTATATGTTTTTATTATTAGTACATTTTTCCTTGTACTAACTAACAACATTAATTATACGTAACCTGGAGGCTGCTGGAGGATACCGGCTTATAAGGTTATTTGATTATTAAGTTAAATTAATACTCAATTCTAGTTGCATATATATGTCTATTATGTTATATAAATTACATTAAATATATTGCATCGGCATATCCTCATAATAAATTAAATCCCACCACACCACAAAAACAACTATAAGTGTTATAAATTATAGTCTACAAAGTACTGTCAACTGCTCAAAACTGTATTTTGTATTACTTTTCGTACAACAAGTTTTAAAAAATGAAACATCAAAATTAGAATTAAACTCTACGTGAACCATATCCAAATACGTCCTGCTGTCAACGCATTGGTTGTTGGCCACCAAACGTCACGTACCTTGTAAGAAATAATGACCATATTTCTAATTCGTAGATCTCCAAGCACTTCAGCATTATATGCAGTATTTCAGAGTTTTTAGATTAGAGTCAGATTCAGAAGAGTTCATATTTCACAGACCTTTCCCTTATAAGCACTTTACGTGTCACATTCTCACATTTGAAATAGAGACATTTATAAAAAATATACTTTCCCTAAGCTAAGACATAAATAGGCCCCGCTTAAGAAATTTAATAAACTTGTCATTTTGTCGATCATAACAACGCAATTCTATGAATAAACGTGACATGGAAATAGTTAAACTGGAAAAATAGTTGAATCGAAATGCCGAGGCTGAAGATATTTTTTCCTTTCCTAGTGTAACATGATATTGCAGAGACCTATTTTTTTTTATCAAAAATTGTATTTAAATTAGAGCTCAAAAACTCAACTTTAGCCTGTATTACTACTAGCACAATCAATAAACCGAACCAAAATGCCTGAAAACGCAAAAAAAGGTGAAAAGAAGGTGAGGTGAAATGCAATGGTTTTTATTTTCAACTTTGGCCACTAACATGGAATGGAATGTAGCAAATAAATTGAAATAAATTGGCGATAAACAAATTAATATAACAATACAAATTAGGGCTAATAAGGCCAGAGGCCCTTATATTTGATAATGTCAATCAAAGTTAAAAGTAATATATAATATATTGAGTGCTATGCTATAAAGTAGTAGCTTTTGTTTGCTTGATTCGTCACAATATCAGAATATCAGAAATACTTTATAACCATAATAATCATGAAATCATGTAACGCAACGTGTTGAATATTTACAAATTAGACTAGACTACTTGAGGACAATTTGTTATGTTTTTGCCTTTTGCGAGGCTTAGGTTTGGATTTGTAAAAAACGGGCAATCCCGTGTGACAGACAGGCTAACAGAAGTCATATCGTATCT
>JAQGAA010000704.1:0-19988 GCA_034696425.1 Isotoma viridis
TTCTCGAGTATCGAGTACTCGTCGAATATTTGGGCCTCGAGTACTTGCACGAGTACTCGTACGAGTACTCGTTACTCGTGTCCGATTTTTTGGTATTACTCGTTACTCGTACGAGTAGTAAAAACCGCTACTCGCGGCAACCCTAGTCCAAAGTATCCAGAGAGAAAAATAAGTTTTAACATCTTGTTGGGTTGGATTGCAAAAAAATAGACCACGAGGTTTTCATTAGATTAAAATGTTTTCTCCAGATTCACACTTGTAAGTAGTGTAAGCAGCAGCAGTCCTTCATGTGGGAATAGGTATTCCATAAACAATTCTGTGTTAACGTCAAGAGAGACTCTTGTACGCAGATTGGGTGAAAGGAGTAGGTGGTGGTGGTGGTGGTAGGTATTTGGTACATATGCTACTACATGCTACAAGCAGAAGGAAAGCAGTGATGGAAAAAGGGATTTATTGAAGGGATAAGAAGTTCATGATCATAATAGTATGAGAAAAATTTGTATTCAATTTGCGTTTGTTTTATATCCTAGACCAAGTAGGAAGGAGTCCACTTGATTGACAATAAATGTGTGTGTATGTATGACTATGGCCTATATAAATAAGAATTAACTGGGGCATATTGGGATTGGGAATTGGATTTGGGACTTATTGTGTAGTGTAAGCTTATGAGAGTATTCGCAGGAGAAAGTCAAGTCAATTCCGAAGACTTCTTATGCACTATACTATACTACCACGGACAACCATCATCACCAACACTGCTACTTACTGACCAAAAAAGCTCTACATGGAATAAACTAAGAAAGTTGATTCGGTTTGGGTATTATTGGTTTTGGGGATTGAAAAGAGCAGGATCAACATCAACAACATCACAAGCTCAAGAAGTAGAAGAGAGAGTATAGGCAGACGGAACCTTCTCTCAAGTGTTTTGCAGAGGAAGAAGGAACACCCGGATTCCGCTATCGGCCTTTAGCATGTGCGTGTGTACAAATCATATGGGGGTCTTTCAGAAACTACATGTTGTTTAATATGAGGAGGATGATGTTGTATGGGGGTTTCTTATTTTGCAGATTTGGGTACAAGGATTGGATTGAGGTTGAAGGTATATGTGGTTTGGCCACGTGGGGGTAAGAGTGAATAAATTGTTAAAAGTTTTAAAAGCTTTTTGGGTAAATTTTAGTAAATTTAAAAGGAGAAAGTGGTATAGGGCGTGATTACTGAATGACGGTTATTCGTGTAAGTAGGCATAAACCGCAAAGAAGAAATGCCAGTACCACTTGGTTTTCTTACACGACACAACAGGGTTTTAAAATAGGAGATGAATGTACTTTACTTGCCGATTTCAGGAAGATCCATGATCATGATCATCATGGGGGGCACATCATGCAACTTTCAGTCAAGGAGAATGAGTTGATGGAAAAGTGGTGAGAGTAGTTTCAGCCAAATAAAATTCTCTGTATGAATATTTATCGCATGTTCATAAATTATGGGAGGAGATGATGGGGGTGGAATTTGGGTTTGGGTTTGGTAGTTTGTGGAGGGCTGGGATGAAGCTGGAGTGGGTGTGGAGGGGGTTTGTTGGTTTTGTTTGAGTTTGAAGAGTGAGGGAGGGTATGGGTTTTACTAAGTTTTTTGAAACCTTTTGACTTTCAAAAGAGATGAAAAAGCTAAGTGTAGGCCATAGGGACAGAGCTAAGGCTTGCTAAGTGGCCCGTAACAACCGGAAATCTAATCTCAACCCTTAAGAAAAGCAAGTAAACAATATTAGTTAGCATGTAACCCCAACCTCTTGGCATAATTTATGAATGATTCCTTATCATGCGATTAAAAGAGAGCTTTCTTCATCTTCAGAAATCTAAGACGTAAAAGGTCAAGAGGTGGCAAGAGAAAAGCCGGTAGACTTTCCTTCTTAAATTATTTAAAGCTTGAAATTTTGGCTCATTGACAACCCTCTTTCGTGCTTTAGTAAGATTTTATCCAGAAGTTTTTTTTCCTTGTACATATCCTAAGGCATCTAGAGGAATTGACCTTCAGAATGAATGTCTAAAATGCTTGAGAGTTGCTCAGAAGTTTTTTGAAAAGATTTTTCGGAAATTTGTCATAATTTATGAAGAGCTTTGAGTAATCCTGCAAAATGAAACAGAAAGCTTGCAGTCAGATTATGGATTAAATGCTAAAATAGAGATTATCCCGTAATAAATGAACTATTCTTATGACCCAGATTTATAAAGAATATGTAAGCGTTTAGAGATTTTAGTTGAAGCGTCTCCCAGCAGCGTACCTTGTGCTGAATAAGTCACTTAGTAGTCTCATACAAAAAAAAGTTGAAAGTGGAAGTAAAAGCAGAAGGAAAAAGGAAGTCGGAAAGAATAGATGAATTTGGTGGAGTTGAGTTGGAGGGATCTGTGTGTGAAAATAGTTTGGGTCGGAGGTGGAAGTAGTGGTGGTGGTGGTAGTGGTGGTCTCATTGATTTACTTGGCTTTTGGGTGGATCAATAGAGACACACGTTTCCTTTCCTTCGTCATTGGATAGAGAAAAGAAGGAGAAAGTAGCATTTCTACAAAAGAGAACGAGTCACACAGACTTTATAATACTTTATACGGTTTGTCCATTAACAATGTGTTCTTTATTTCTTTTAAACTTTTTTTTTCATTTCCCAAACTTGGCTTTTTAGCTGGATTCAATTCCTGTAGGGGTTCATTCATTAATCTCGTGGGTATAAAATTTTGGGGTCGCTTTGGGACGATTTGACAATTTAAGGGCTCCATCGGTATGTTTAAAAGCCCCTCAGACCCGATACCTTGACTGCGCGCATGAGACCAAGGATGATGATATTCATTATTGAATAGTTACCCATACGCACTCTAACTCTAATTCAAAATCCTAAGGGTAAACTCAAAGGGTAACTAAATCCGAAACAGAAATCACACCTAAAATAACCAAATAAAATTCTCTTGCATAAAAATTTATGAACTATCCCAAACAGACTTACCATTACATTTTACTTACTCACTTTCCACGAAGAAGAGAGATCTCATTTCATTTCGTAGCAAACACAAGACTACGATTGACGGTAGTCACTACTACTACTTCTTCTGTCATTGCCACTACCAGTAAAAAAAGGTAGAAAAAAAAGTATGTGTCTCTCTACACGTTTATTATCACTCCCGTACCCGTTCTCATCTTACCCTATGACGATGTTTTGAGAAAACGCATCCGACTTTTCTCCCTGAGATATGTGTATGAATAACTAAGAAAGATTTTATAAATCACGGGTCCCTTACTTTGATGAAAGACTCATCAGACTCTTAAAGACAATCGTCAAGGCTCCAGGGTCACTAATTCTCAACAACCCCTACCCACAAAAATAGATAAAGTTAAATCCCTAATTGCAATTTAAAAAAACGCAACAGTCTCGTATTATTTATGCACGATCCCTTAAAGAGAGAGGAAGTACTGGCTTCAAAAGAGGACATGGAACTTTCTAATAAAAGGCATGGAACAAATAAATAGCATTATGAGAATTTATTCGATCTACCACGACCACGACTACTGCCACCACCACCATTGCCATTCTACTTACTGACTAGGACCCGAGAGATCCACTTGACTCATCGACCACATCAGGGCACACGAACGATGGGATAGAGCAGAACACACATAGGGCACCCACAAAAGAAGCTTGATCATTTACACCTTCCTTCCTATTATTCAAACGATAATAAGATCCGACCGACACCGACACCCACCCTTTACCTTTTACTCCGCTCTACCCACACTCAATTTTATTTTTTTATTATCAAAGCAACCAGAGAGGCATGACATAAGCATCTAATTATCAGTTTGGATCATTTAATAATACAACCTCATTGAAGCCCTTATCAAACCCACACCACCCACCCACTCTAACTGCCCTTGTTGAGTCACTTGTTATTTTAGGAAGGATTTTTAAAGTCGTTTATAGAATTGAAGGGTTCAAAGACTCTTTAGGAATTTTGTGAGGGAAAGCTTTTAATTAGGTTATGGGGACTGAATGAAACTTAATCTGTTGTGGGCGTGGGAAAACTCTATTTAATGCGTGGGAGGAAATGGGAATGGGACTCTTATTGAGTCATTATAGGGTTAGACCTTAACGGGGGCTTGAGGATGACTGTATAAGCGAGTGTACCCTTGGGTCCTTGATCTTAAACCCGAAAGTGTGTCGCACTTGCGACCCCCTGCATCCACAGAGGAGTTCTACTAACTATTTCAAAAACCAACTGCAACTTTTAAGCTTTAATTAAAAGCCCTTATAGTAGTTTCATAGAGTAATTTATGGACAACTCTTAAAATACATTTTAATTAAAATAATTGAGATTCGAAACTCAGAATATGTACTCTCAATGTATCTATCTGAGTAATAAGTGTAAGGTTTAGATTTTATGATTGATTTGAGTGGTTTTGACTCTAGAGTGTGAACCACTCTGCTGATTAATTCAACCCTAGTATAATATAACTTCTCAATGTATTGACACTCTTGTTAATTTTGTTTGTAAATCTCAGTGGGATAATCTCATCCAAGGTTTGCCATGTCAATACTTAATGTTTAATTTAATAAAATGTTTAAATTAGTTATACTTTCGTTAAAGTACAAGTTATTTCGTTCAAGTTGATTTGATTTTCTTTGCATCCTACCTTTGCAGTACTTAACTGTTTTATCATTTCATTTTCATAACATTTTGCAAATTCCGCACGCCTCCACAAAATTTAAGAGGGTTTGTATTATTTTAATAATTTAAAACAATAACCTAAAAGGCAGAGATGAAAAACTGAAATTGAATAAACACTAAGAGACCTAATAAAGGGAATGAACAAAAGGAAAATTTGGATTCAGAGCGAAGCTTTACTAAAATTAAAACAATATCATCTCTCTGTAGTAACTTGCGTGGGCCTTTTAATGAAATAGAATGAAGACATAATCTGCCTGTCTTTTAGAGGAATCTGTTCAAACCACAATTTCCAGAATCAGTTTAGAATTCTACATTCTATAGGAAAACCTTCAAGAAATACATTCTACATGTAATATCAGTATTAACACCCAGATTAGTTTTCGATCGTTTTCTGTTGGATACAAGATGTATAGTTCTGGCTTAGCCAAACTGAAAATGTGAATTTTTAAACAAGCTTTTTACTCGGATTTCAAAATGTGTCACATTTTTACAAAAAGTCATTCACATAATGAGATAAAATGTATAATAACATTTAAGGATAAGAATATTGGTACAATAATTTACATTTGAAAGTGTAGTTACTGCTAGTTACTTAAATTATTGGAACAAGCAAAGAACTCCAAATAGGGTTTATGTCCATTCCTTCGTCTTGGTTCATATATAGTATGGGCCTTGCTCTTAATTGTTAATGCTTCTTCGAAAAGTCTTTTTGTATTTTGGACAATGAATTTTTGGTATTATATTTTAGAAAAAAAACAACTACTGAAACTTGGCCACCCATGGGATTGAATTTCGGAACAACAGGTTCTAATCAAGTTAATTAATTAATTTGTTCTCTTTTTCTCTTGGAAGATCTTATTAGTGATGTTTGGCATGAAAGAGAAATTCTTCTTAATGGAGGTTTAACACTTGTGAAAAAGCAAAAAACAACAACAATCAATACGTTTCTAGGAACCTGTACCCTATATAATGGCTTTTTCAGTGATCCTTGCTTATCCGCAGAATGTACCCTAAAGCCTTGAGGGAACGGCCATAATAATCAGCTAAAGTTTCATGCCGCCAATGTTGTTTGATATCATTTATAAGGGATTCTTGATAAATCGTCGAATTCTTCATCATAACATAAAGGAAATTTCAAGATGTTATATTTATCAGAAAAAATAATTATAAAAATAAGGTTAATGAGAAGATACACTTTTTACAAAGGTCAATTTATATTATTTGGGTCATTATATTACTTGAGTGCGTCGTATATTCTTCTGAAGATTTGTTGACTTCTTACACCTGTATCGGATTGTTCGTTAGAGCTGTTACATTAATGCACACTAAAGGGAGCAAAGGATTTGCAAAGTGCAGAAGGATGTTTTGAGTTTTTAAGCAAGTTTTATTTATAATAATAATCATTGTTTTTGAAATATTAAAGTTTAAATGCCTCCATATTAAGTATTATTGTTTCGTTTTCATACACTTTTTTTTTGTTCAACTCCTTCGAGATTTAGACTTAAATAAGTGTGTAAACGATTAAAGGACAACTTTTACATTTGGATATTCAAGATGTACGAGGTGTGTAGTTCTTTCTTCCATAAAAAATCTTTCTACAGCTAAGAATCTTGAGAAATACAAAAAATTCGTTATGTTCAGTTGAGGGCAAAAGTTGTTGATGAATTAAATGCTTAAAATTGGAATAGAAACATTCGTTTTTATTACTCTTTGAGAATATTATTGAAAAAAAGAAGATCCATACTGACTGACTATTATGACAGTGTAAATGGGAATGAGCTGAAAACAATAAACATTTCACCTCCACGTGTCCATCATCTTTATTTAAAATGTGTCATTTTAATGAATAAGTCTCAAGTTAAATCAATTTTAGTTGTTCTTATTGAAACTAGATTAGATCAAATCCAACGATTTTTAAAAATAAATGAAGATGCTTCTATAGAATACATTTGAACTTTTTCAAGAATTTCCCGAGCATTAGGTCAATAATCCCCTCTACCAGAGGGGATTATTGTCCTTTGGATAAGCCAGTAGGGTGTGGTTTTACACGGGGCCGAATGACCACGGGATGTGGATATGGGAAGAGATCAAACAAGCGTCCTGAAGTAATCAGAATCCGAAGAACATATTCAAGGTATTCAACGGATTTCCCAAGTCTGATGGGAAAGTTGAGACGGGTTCTAGTAAATTTGGCGAAGATGAGTAGCATAGTAGCATTCATCCGAACCGAATGATATACTGTGAAAGTGAGTTGTGCAGGCTTGTGTGCTTGTCATGATGTTGTGAGTAGGCGTGATTGTTATGCTATAATGATGGTTCTGACGAGTGTCTTATAATAAGACGTAGAAGAGCTTAAAAAATCTTGAAGCCGAAATTTTTTTCGGAATTGATTAGGTATTGTTGATTGTATGATTTTTTATTACTATTAATTGACAATTTTGATTAATTGTTACAATCTGAATATCATTCCGAAGGTGTGATGTACTATGCACTACACCTTAAGACAGGATGTCCAAAAGTTCATACATAAACAACATGATAGGCTTAAGGGTGTAAAGAAGCCTATGTCCAACATGGATTAAAGACAAGTTATGCAGAAGCTGATTATAAGTTACTTTCACTTCCATATTTTGGTTCATATGTATGAAATGAAAAAAATATTACGAAATACTCGATAAATCTCACAAAAGAGAGATGTAATAATTTTAAAAAACCATGAAAGTTGTTACGTAATACTGTGAAACTATACGTAGTTTTAAAACAAGACATAACACACTTCCTCTTCATTATAGTAAAAGTGAGTTTAGGATTTAGCTTGAGGATGTAGTAAACTAAATGTAATTTTATTAACAATATGAATATCCTCTTGCTAAGTGCTATTTCAATGAAAATCGGAAATAATTCGAATACAATTTAAAAACGAAAGTAAGAGGATTTTGTCTATATCTATGTATTACTAGGATTTTAACCAAAATCCATTTACTTTCCTTTTAATTCTACAAGAGTCAATAAAATTGAGTGTATGAGGCAATTCTAAAAGTTAAATGTTGTTACGTCAATAAATAATTGGTTTAGTTGAAGATGGCTGAATTTAATATATATACACCTTGATAGAAAGGAAGTTACTTTCCTTTTTATATTTATTTAGTTATAGTACAAGTAAGAAAATGGTGATGGTTGCTTTTTTTATACGTTATGTTACACACGAGCTAAAAATCTAAAATAAATTACCCACAATCAAATTATATCTAAGGAGATAGAGATTCGATTAACATTAACTTCCGGTTATCAAACAGCAGCGTTCTTTTGGAGATACTGGAGAGCAGTGGGTTAGGTAGGGACTCTGAAGTTTTAAAAACACGACCCTTCAGTTTTTTTTACAAGTCTCTCTGAACCCTTTTGGTCCAAATTCTTATAGAAGTGTGCGAAAAAATCTATTCTTCTGGGGAAAAATTAAATATTATCAAAAATTATAAAGATAGAGTTACATATCAGAACTCATTTACTTTTTATATTATTAATAAATACATTAAGGGTTTAGAGGCGTTGCCATCCATGCAGGATTTATGAATTAGTTTCCTTTATTTGCGTAATTATCTCGTTATCCAGTTAATTTAGGAAATCGACCAGGTCGTAAAGTATCCCCCATTTTTGCAATTACCTACAAAGATAAACAATAAAAACCTAAATGTTGAGTCCATACAAAACTTGTGGAGCTGTTTAAGTTGGTGAAAGTAAACGAGGTTATAGAGTTCGAATTGCAGGACTTGAAATGGACACTCAATTGGGATGAAGAGAAATGCCAGAGGTAGCTTTATATTTCCAGGAAAATCCTTCATGAATGAAATTGATCATTCATCTGAAATCAGGAACTTTTACAGGAAAACCGTTGAAAGTCTCAAAAAGAATTATCAATTGAATGTGTTGTGCGTGGTTGAGTGTCCAGCTTATGCTCTTCAATTCAAACTCTATTATCTCGTTTACTTTCACCAACATAAAGAACTCCACAAGTGCATATAGACTCAACATTTTGGGATTTTTATCTTAGTAAAATTGCATTGAAGAAGTTTGGATATAGTTGGCGACCTGGACGATAACATAATTTAACTGGAATTCTTCTTTTATAATATAAATTTCATAATTAGAGTTAATTAACTAATCCATTTTTATTTTACGAACTATACAGAATTCTGTGCTAGAAACCAAGTAAACTTTTTTATGTAACATATCATTACTGGGAATTGAATAAACTATTGAATCTTTATCTATAACTCTATAAGTGGGGCTTGATGTTCTAGGAAATTGCCCGATTTTGACATACATACGGTTTGGGAAAAATTATAATAGATTTGAGAACTGTACAAAAATTGCAATTGTAAGATGTGGTTAATGGCCTTAAAGTTATTCAGTGAGGAGAAGTCAAAAGGGTAAACCAAAGGATTTAGAAATCACTTGTGAATAACTTTATGTCTTTACGACCCACTAGGAAAGTTGAGGAGAGTTCTATAGCAATTTACTAAATATATCTTGGAAATCATTGAACTGTTTCACACACATGAGTGATGATATAATATGACGGGTGTGATTGTTTAGTGACAGAGAGTTTGAATTTGATATCTCATACAGTAGAAAAATGTAGCAAGTACATAATACCCAAGAAAAAAAATTATGACATAATATAATGTTTGTTGTAAATTGTCACAGGCAGACTTAAATACAAGAGTAACATAAGTAGCCAGTGTGACAGTAATAGCTACACATTAAAAAAATTCTTTAAATTTCCTTAAGGGGAATGGGCAATTAAGATAATGTTTGGTGGTGGTATCGGTTTCAGTTTTTTGTGTACTTAATTTTAATTCTATTCCCGATTAGATAAACAGGGTTGAGAGGTAGCTGAAAGATTGTCAAGTAATATTTAAAAGCGTGATCTCAACCAGGACAAGGGGCTACCTTATTTCCAATTAGTTTCTTAACAACATCACTTCCTTTTTATGTAGAGAAAGTGTTGAGTATTTCGCAAGAGGATAAAGTGCACCCTAATTTCATTTCCCGTTGGATAATTTCAATAGCAAAATCCACCCAATACAATATGGATGTCAATGAATAAATGAATTAGTGGTGGCTGGTGGTGGTTGAAGAGTTTGCGAAAGTACACTTGGAGGATCGAAAGGAAGTGACTTTCCTTAATATAATTTTTGTAACAATATTAAACCTTTTAATAAAAGATATGATAACATACCGTGGTTTCTTATTAACAAAAGGCTTTTAAACACTTCCAGGTAAAACTTTTAAATAGGATATGGTTTTGCAAATCAGATTATATATAGAGTATTCATAAATTGTTATCATATTTTTGTTTGATATTCTTGAGATTTTTAAGGAAAGGGGGTTCTTGCAAAGGGACTTGAAAGTTTATATAGTTTCTTAATTTTAGATAATTTGTTCATTAATTAATTGCAAATACTTTTTTAAGCTGTGCACAAGCCAATTAAGTGTTACATACTTCATAATAATTTAAAGTCAGAATAAGTTCTCTATTCTTGTTGGTGGGTTTTTGAGCTGCTGAATAGAAAGCTGTTGTAATATTTTAGTGGATTTCCTAACTATACAAACATGAAGAATCAGAAAAGCAAAGGAATCAAAGGAAAAGGATATACCTTTCGCGTCAATGACAAAGTATTTCCCCACTTTTTGGTTTTCAAGAAAGCCATACCTAAGGCCGCCTAATGATATTAAGTGAAATCTCAAAATTCAATCTCTTCATCATTTCATTATACTTTTCCACTGATTGAGCTTTTTATTTATGGATTGAATCCCCGGCTGTTGTCTCAGCAAAACTCTTCGTCCTACTACACAGCCTCAGAAAATATGACTCCTTCCTGGTCCCTTTACTCTTTACCCAAAATGAATACATACTTCTATAATCTAATATCTACCCGGTTGTTTTATTCCAAAATGCTTGTGTTCTATTTAAACAAGTGTAAAAAATCAGAGATATGACTGTACTAGACCAATGTATTAATTTCTTCAATGCTTATTATTTCACTCATCAAGCAACCTTAGTCTACTCAAAATCCAATCCCTTATATTATGTTCTGAAAACTTGTAAATGCTAAAGTTATATTGCACTAAAATAAAACACTTTATGTATGTAGTGTAGGTTAAATTAAGTAAAAAACAAATGAGGTTTATTAGTAAGAATTTCTTAAAAATCGTACAAATCATGGGTGTACAAAACTTAAGTTTTTTATCATTATTTTGCAGAAATTGATTTCTCATTATTATGCTTTTTTCCCTTTCACTCCGAGTATGGGATTTCCATCAATTTTTTTAATCATGTAATTACATACAAATGCAATTGAAACAAAAATAAAACATTTTAAAGTAAAGGTATCTTATAAGTTCATAGAATTGTTTGAAAAGTAATGGGCATCTAGTTTCCATTACATACTGTGTAAATGGTCAACACAGCAGCAGCATGGATTATTGTTTTTTCAGTTTTTGAATCAAATCGGCAAACATTTTCAAATATGCTTCCTCTCGTTTTTCATTCTCTGCGTTTTTCTTACGTGCAGCTTCAAAGGCCTGATCCATTTCTTTCATCTTCTTATTGAACTCTTCACTTATGTGCTCAACGATGGTATACTGCTGACGAATTTTTTCTTTCCAGAAGTTCAATTCAGTTGTCCCTAAAAATCATTAACATTAATTTTACAAAAAAAGAATCAGTCCAGAAAGTATTTCAAGTAAATTTGGTTTTAAATCTACGAATTTTAAAACTAAGGTTTTACTAACTTTCCATAGGGGTTGGTTCTGTCTGAACAGAAACGTCAACTTTTTGCTTTTTTGCTTCTGTTTGGACAGAAACTTCATGTTTTCGTTTTTGACCCATGACAATCGTCTTCTTCACGGGGATCATTTTTGACACTTTTTTGTTACTTTGGTCTTTATTAGGATCAGGAGTGTCATCTGCTCCCTGACCATTTCCCTCATAATCATTTGTCTCCAATTTAATGGAAATTATTTGCATATTAATTTCATCCATGTTTTTGTCTTTATTTAAGATTCGGTTGTTGTAATGTTGTCTGTTAATGAATGAAAAAATGATTCATTATTTCTAAGTTAAATTAATTGATCAAATTAAGCTTTAATAACATCTTTAAGGTTTTTATATTATTAGTATTGAAAAGTAAAAGACGACTCCTAAAATGGCTTTAAAACAGATTCCTGCTTAACGGCTCTGGAAATTGGATCGAGTGTGTAAATCATTTCTATGATTAATTTCACGTTTTCGGTAACAAAAAAATCGTCAACTTCATAATATCCAGTAGCTCTTTATTAAATTTAATTGTTACAATTACAATTTCCATCTGTTTAGAATCCTAAGGGGGTAATGTTTCAATATCCCAAAAGGCGTGTGCGGTCACTTTGTCTAATCCATACCCAGTACCAAAGAAAAGGATATGGCCGCCTTCGATGGGTATTTATACGAAGAAAACATGTTCAAAATTTCTACAGTGTATTACCGTTGTAATCATCCATGTAGTTGACGAAGGTCTTAAGTCCCAATACATATCCGATAGGGCATTCAATCCCTTACTGCACTGTCTTTTATTCCACCCAATGACGTGGTATCAGTGTTTATGCTGCTTCGAAGCCAGTTTCCAGTAAATCATCCGATCCGAAGAATTTTCCGGTATTTCCGGTACTGGATTACCTGCGTGCCATTGCACACTGTCTTCATGACTTCGGAGAAAAAAAGTGATTTTTTTGGTTTCATGTTATGTGTATTTTGTTCAATGCGTTTTTGTGTAATAAATCTTCATTTTATAATAATTTGGCAATTTAAAAAATTATTAGACAAAATTGCATTAGACATTCACCTTAAACTCATTAGACCATATGCGTTAGACAAAGTCCCATTAGACAATATGGATTAGACAATGTGACCTGTAATCCGATTAAATAGATGCCGCTATATAATATAGTAGGCTTTGCGGATAACATGAATTTATTTGCGTCTGTTTAAATCCTTACAATTTCATATAACATATAATAACACTACTCATCTTTTATGCTAAAACATTACAACCTATATTGTAACCAAAAAATGCTATGTGTAATTTGATACTTGAAAGAAAGAATACAAAGAGTAATTAAGTCTCGTTAATAGACTTTGGAATTTTTTTGAATTTCGTTAAGAGATTACTCAAAAGGTTTGAGTCCATCAAGATAACACAAATCTTTAGTTTAAATATCAATCAATTGCATTCCAATCATATCACTTTACATCCTGTCCCTGCTTTCGTTTCAATTTGCATATTTCATTCTCTAGTCAAATCTTATTCAGTAAATCTATTCAACTTGTGATTATTCTACTTTGAATAATTAAATTTTCTCTAGTGTATTCTCTCCCGTCCTGAGTGTAATAAACCACGAGGGCAACTTACCTCGACATTTTACATTTGACTCTAAACCAACTGTACAAAGTTCAATTTAATTGAACACTATATGCTACTGATGAACGTTGCAGGCGAACAGGATAAATTTGCTTTATGCTTGCCATAGCCATTATACAATGCTTTTTTCTTCCTCAGCCAGAGTTAGTTTGTGTAGTGAGTGGTTGGAAATTAGAGTATGATTTTATTCTTCTCTTAAGTGTTGCTTTGTACGAAACTAACTTAAACTTTAAACATTTAAAAGAACTTTCATTAAGCTTTGTTTGAGATTATTAATTTTGAAATAAAAGTTTAAAGTTGAACACATTTGCAAATAAAGAGTGATAAGTGTGTCAAGGTGAGAACAGATTGAATTCTTAACGTTAGCTATTTAAATTAGTTTTATTGGTCACTCTGCCCCTGTAAATCGCTTTTATAATATAGACACTTAAAACATTTGAGATATAAGAAGAAAGTTTTGATAAAATTTTAGTAGTTATTTGTACATTCTGCGTCAAAACAAAAACAATTAATTTAACATTATTTTATAAAATTTTGTTCCTTCTGGTAGATGCCCAACGTAACGTTACAAAGTTCTGATGGAGTCCAAATGGAAGTTGACGTCGAGATCATCAAATCCTCTGGCACCATCAGGACAATGCTTGAACATCTTGGCTTTGAGGATGGAGAAGATGAAGTCATTCCTCTGGCTAATGTGCACTCGTCAATCTTGAAGAAAGTCATTCTATTTGCAACACATCACAAGGTATAAATTTCACTTAAACCTAATTTGTAAATACGTTGATACTGAATTAGCTGATTAAACATTCTATTCCAGCATAAGCAGTTTGAACTTAATTTTATAAATGTTTAGGGTGAAGATCCCACTCCGGAAGAGGATGAGAAAAAAGAAAAGCGGACTGATGATATTAGCCCCTGGGATGCTGACTTTTTGAATGTGGAACAATCCACTCTCTTTGAGTTAATTTTGGTAAACATAAATATGCATAATTAGCATTATTATTCAATTAATTTGTATGACCATGTGGAATCTCAGTTAACAAAAAAGTCTAAGAATAATTGATTAACAATATTTTGGATCCAGTTTATTAACCTAACTCTATTAATAATAGCAATGTTTTAACTTTTCTCCTTCCAGGCGGCGAATTACTTGGACATGAGAGGACTCTTGGATGTTACCTGTAAAACAGTTGCCAACATGATCAAGGGAAAGAATCCCGAGGAAATTCGAAAGCAGTTTAATGTCAAGAACGACTTTGCACCCGCTGAGGAAGAGATGGTCGTTAAAGAAAATGAATGGTTGCAGGAAAAGTAAATCATGAAGCGAAAGCCATTACACAAGAGTTCATTTTAATAAGATATAATATTTAGTCACATGTAGTTAATCCAACCACAGCTAGAGCCATTATGATAGTTAAATTGTAAAACAATGCTAACCGTCCAGACTGAACAGAAACAAGGTAAATTTAAAACTTTATGGTTAATTAATTTTTAAACATTTCAAAATTTTGGACGCTTGAGTGTACCATTTATTACCAATAGTGATTATCAATTTATGACATTTTGAAAAATTGATTTACTTTTGCTAAATATGAAATTAAGTGAGTGTACGATATGAATAAGCCATATTCTTTGTAGCCAATTTATCCGTTGAACGCTGTAAAATCTCACTACAGTTTTGGTAGCTTAGGAAGACATCCAAAAATTACATTGTTGATGTTGATTGTGGTGCATACAGAAAATGTAACTTTTAAAAGGTACTAAATTTTTAAAACGTCAAAGTTTACTTTTTATAAGTTGATTCGCATTTTTACTCATAATTAGTGTAAGAATAATTTGATTTTTTTCTATGCAAATTGAATTCAATTGCATTTTTTCTTGTAAAATTGGACAAATTAACAAATATTTTGTCAAAGTATAATAATTTATTAGCTTTTATGTTTATTACATTACCTTCTGATAACTTTAGTTTTAATTTACGTTAAAATGAAATTAATGTATGCTCTTTATATACTGTAAATTGAGTTAAAATGAATAAAATATCTACCCCTAAGTAGATTTTTTGTGTTTCGAAGTTTCAAGATTCAAGTGTTTCAATCATTTTAAGCATTGAGATGAGATGCAACTCCTGAATCCTAACAATGGGTTTTAGCAAGGAAAGAAACTACTAGGTCTGTTTTTTATACTATAGTAAATTCTGTAAGCCAGATATTAACTTTTAAGTTCCATTTGCATTACATTGGTCACTTAAACCTTTTCTAAGGCAGGTTGGATCATCAAAGTTTAACATATAAGTATAAGTCTTGTAATATAACATACTAGACTTTGTTTTTCAAATAAATGCATCCAATTTTCTTCTTTCGTACAAAATTTAAAAATTCATTAAAATTATTATAAAAAACTCAGATTTTTTTCTACTCTGTCTGGCTCTGGCTTTTTAATGACCAATTTGAAGCAACTTAACTAGGCTTTGCTTGGTTATTTGGAGAATTAGACGCGTTTCTAGCTGTAAAGCCCTGTTTCAAAAACATCTGAATTTCCGACAGAATTTACATCGGATTTCATGTCTTTGGTTAATACTTAAGGGTTTTATTTTAAAATAAGAAATAAGATATTGAAGTGATGGGTTGCTTTGGATCTGGGAAGCATGATCGGGTTACACCGGGACGAAACGCACCATACATTAGAATTAGAGTATAGAATTATAGATTCATTTTTGGCATATAGGGATCATGAGTCATACCATTTCAGGCTGACTGACTGGGAGCAACACTTTACTTCAAGGACGAAGTGAAATGTTGCTGAGGTAACTGCCCGGGATCCAATCCACAAGGAAAGTCATTCCCTTTCTGCAAGACTTGATGAAACGTATACAAAGGTAAGAGATTGCGAGCCCACTGATCATCATAGAACGGCCTTAGGTATGGCTTTCTTTCATGTTTCCTAACCGAGCGAGTGAGGAAATGCCTAGATGTGACGATGTGAGCTGTTCGTATTTATTCTTTGCCCGTATTTCTCATGAATGTTTATTTAGTTAGCTCACCTAAACTTTCCATTCTTCAGGGCATGAAACCATGAACAGAAATACTGAACTTACTGTTACTTTAAACTATCTTATTAAAATAATATATATTCAACACATGTTTTTTGAATTCTATGCAATTTAAAAAAGAATCTGCTACCTATTCTATTTCCTAGTATTTAAAAAAATTAACAAAAAATAAAAACAATTTTTAAGTCTACATTTGAACTTACATTTGTAAAATTCCAAAATAAAAAATATGCTTTCACGCATATTTCATGCAACAAGTGTCCTACTGACTTACTCAACTTTTTTTTGCCCTGCAATGGAAAATCAATAATGTGCGTTTCTATTTTATGTAAACATGGACCATCTACATGCTAATCAAAAGTCAATTCAATTCTGACATTATTCAAGTAAATGTTAAAAGGAAAGTTATTCTAGGACTAAAATAGCCATTCACTACATACTTTCGGCAGTCATGCAAATGCTGAATGCAGAATCGAGCCATTGATGAAGGTTAAATAATAAATGCCAGATGCTTAACTTTTCTAACTATATTATATAACTCATTTAATTCAGAGACAATCTGGAGAATTATTGTAGAAATGAATTTAACCAACTTATTGACAAGAAGCGACATGACATGTTAAAAAACGACGGTCCCTCATTTGCATGGTCCCTTATATTTATAGTACCTCATATTCATAGTACCTTATTTTCATCGTCCCTCATTTTCCTAGTCCCTTATTTTCCTAGTACCTCATCTACTCGTCCCTCATTTTCCTAGTCCCTCATATTCCTGTCCCTCATATTCCGTCCCTCATCTTCCAGTCCCTCATTTTCCGTCCCTCAATTTCCTAGAATCCTTCTGTAGGGGCAGAATTATGTTAAAATATGATTTCATCTATATCAGCTAAAATGTGAATTCATTCTAAAATTAAAACTTTTAAAAACTAACAGCAAATTAATCAGGAGGAAGACTGGTAAGTAAAATGTAATCAAATTTGTTCCCCATAGCACAAAAGAAATTTAAAAAATATCTTCATCAAATATATATTACTTATGATTTTGCTTGCTAAAATTTTCTTTTAAAAGACACAACCTTGGACACCAGTCTTCTTTCATCATTAGCTGTTATATATGTTATTTAATTATATGGCAAATATGGCAAATGTTTCACATTATCAGACCATTCATTTGGATAAAACAATGCCTGATATTATGCTATGCCATGCCATGAGCAGAATGGATACACTATAATGCTTAACTAAAATAGTTACCTTTTATCATAATTACAACCTATTTTAATTGAGTGGTAATGGCTTGGAGTTATTCGACGTTTCCTTAAAACTTAATTAAATGTGTAGCAGAAATGTCTATACGTCTCACTCCAATTTGAATGCATTAATAGGCTAAAAATCATGCAGCATGTTACAAGCTGCCGAAAAGGGTTGAAGTTGAAAGCAAACTTTTTGTTCGTTCCTTGTGAATAATCATGGTTGAGGTTTCTCATTTCAAAATATCATTATCTTGTGAATGCGTACCAAAAGATGAGGAGTAGGAGACATTAGGTTTTTAAGCATCAATTCAATAGAAAGGAAAAAGGTTTATTCATATCGTAGACTATAGTCCATACCATAGTATAGGAATACGGCAATAGTACCGCTTTTATTCTTACAATTAGCTAGAAGCTTTATTATGGCATCTCTTGATGCATAAGTTAGTATTTAAGTAAATTCATCTGTGGTCTTTGGTATAATGCTATTTGCTAACCAACTTTTTCTCTCACTTTTTATTCAACAATTAAAGTAAAAATGGACTATGGGAATTATGAGAAAGTCAATTAAATATACCTACAGGAAGATAAATAAATAAATGCCATGATATTATTATTAACACCACAAACTATTTGTCATTAAGTCCTAGAAAAGTTGAATTGCATTATAAATCTTATCATCGCGTCCCAAATATTCCATACTCCTTCTAAGCAGTCGTATGTGTTTAAAATTCTGTCTACCTATGCATAGTACCCGGGACTCGGAACCGGAAGCAAAAGTTTTCTATTTCCTCAAGGAGATTTGTTTGCATAAAATAAATAGCCCAACACTCACTCTGGACACATAACGACATAACCCATGATATGATACACTACAAACAGCTTGCACAAGGTAATAAAAGCCATGTGCGATATAGCCAAAAGACGGTGGATGAATCTTGCTTATCGATCGACACACTGATGCGATGGTGATGACCGTGACTGACTTCCCACTTCCCAAATTATGTTTTCCTATTTTGACTCGAAATCCTTTCATGTGTGCGGGAAGTGTTCTTCCTTATTACAATCAATTAAGTGTAAAGCGTATTGGAGCATGAAAAATTATGTAAACTCGAATCCTTAATCACATGATTAATTAGAAAATGAGTTGTATTTTTATCCTTTGAGGACTAATTATAAGAATTATTATAAAATCAGCACGTGAGATAAAAACTTTACTCTCTTCTCATCATATAACCATCTGGGAAGTCTGGGATTCAGCCAGACTTAATTCTATTTTTAAAAGGAAAAATACAACGGATTGGGATTTCTTTTAATTTTATATGATTTGGGAAAATTAATTGATGCAGCTTCTTTCATACAAACAAACATGAAACTTCTGTATTTTGAAAAATCTTTTGCCAACTGTACATTCTTATTAAATAAGCATTTTTATATTTCATTACTATTCGCAAATCACAGATTAAATCATTCTGGGCCAAACACAAACCCAAGGTTTTATGAGTAGGGATTTTCATATCAATATGCTAATGAGTCTTTGTAAAGTTCTGGGATAGAAAATACTAAGCATTTTTATAAGAATCTGAGAAGCGAAAGTACTTTTACTGAAACATTTTTCCATACTACTCTTATGATTGTTATCACCACCAACTACCACCAAAATATACTTAAAATAGTATTGCATTTCGGATATTCGGTGCTAGATTTTCTATCGTAGAATTTAAATATTGTATAGTGGGTAGAAAGTTTGATCAAGGGTTTCAATTGTTATCTCTATATGAATTACAATAAAGATACACACGTGTGCTTAATAAGCCCGATGTCTCACTCATACATGCCTAACCCCATGCACGCTGACGACGCTGACTATGAACAGTTTACCTTTCATCTCGACTCTATACACTTCAAAAATGAAGAACAATAATAACATTTTGCCAAATTGCAAAATCATCCTCATCACCACCACCAGTAGTCAGGGAATATTTCATAATTGTAGTAAAGTTTTATTCCAAATTTTAAAACCCAATCTGTTATACAACTACAAATCAATAATAAAATTATTTTTAATTTGTCAACAGTTTTAGTATAACAGGTCACAATTTATAATAAGATTGTATTTATAAGTACACTATAAACTACTATTCATGGAAGTTCATATAGTTTCAAATTTCAGAGCAGTATGCGTAGCTATAGAAGCTTTTAGAGAGATTTATTTTAATTAGAGTAACACATTTTGTTGTACACATTTATTTGGTTTTTATACAAAGAAGCGTACTTTTTCATAATGGAATATTAAATAAAGCCAAATTTGAAAGTATAATTAATTACAAAACTAATTAAAAACATAAATATAATAATAAAAAGACTCACGGTATATGCCTGCTTTAACAAAATCCTCAAAATCCATACAATTTTGTAAAACTTAAATATTTAAGAGAGAAAAATAGGTCCAATATCTATAACCAATCTTATAAGACTTAAATAAACAAATGATTAGGAAATAAACATGAAATTACTAATT
>JAQGAA010000705.1:0-19986 GCA_034696425.1 Isotoma viridis
AAGGGTGAATTGTAAATCAATAACCTTAATGATCTTTTATCAGATCCAAACCTGTCAGCGGCCTTTTTGATGATGATGATGACTTGTTCAATGATAGTTCATTGTTTTCACCTAAACATAATGAAAATCTATTTTTTGGCATAGAAAATAGCATTGCCCACCAACCAACTCCCATAGTTGTTGCTCCTCCATCTGAAAATAGTGATAGAAGTAGGCCGAAAAATCTGAGTGGAGGATCTTCGGTTGGACTATTGCCAGAAAGTGACAACATTTCTAGCCGAAGTCCATATCCTGTTAAACCGGAAGATAGCCAGTTTGCAAACAAGACAAGTAAGATGCGTTTCAATTTTGGTAAATATTTGTGTGGCATTGAAGGCTTTTGAACTAATACGTCGAACTTTTAATTTGTTAGAATTAGAAGATCAAGATATTTTCAAACCACACATTGAAAGTAATCCCAGATTAAAGGTATACCATTAGTCATATATTCCAAGCGTGCAATAATTTGGGTTTATAATTTGTTGTAAATTGTAAATGAACTTAAGTCCATTACTCCTAGATTCCACCTGGCGCTGTGTCAGTTTTTGGCAGTGTGCCCCCAGCGGAAATTCCCAGACTTAAGAATCAGCCAAATACTCAAACTCATCCTGTTGCTGAAGAACCGGAAGCTAATGTGCGGAGCACTTTTGCTTCAACACAACAACCGATTGCAAATGTAAATATATCAAGAGGGGGATCTAGCATTGGAACTAATGAAGATCATGAAACAACTAGTCACTCTAGTCATACATCCAAAGGAATGACTAGTAGTCAAGGATCATTAAATGAACCTTCCGCAAGGTAAGAAGCATCTGATCTGCTAAGTTCTTGGTTTTTCATTAGTGTTAAGGGTGAATTGTAAATCAATAACCTTAATGATCTTTTATCAGATCCAAACCTGTCAGCGGCCTTTTTGATGATGATAGTGACGAAGATTTATTTACCTCCAGTAAAAGAAACTCAGGGACTCAAAGTTTCAAAAAAACGTCAGCATTGTTTGATGACAGTCTAAATCGTTCAGCAAACCTTTCTTCATCAAAAGTTAGTTCTCAAAATATACGGGATTCTAATTCTTCTAGTTCCTTAAAAAAATCAATATTCGATGATTCGGACTCAGATGACGATCTTTTTTCATCTGCAAATTCATCAAGTTCTAAAACCAAAGACAAGGTAAATAGCAGTATATTTGGGCAGACGAGTTTAAATGAGTCTGCTAGGAAAAACACTAGTCTTTTCGGGGATGACTCAGGTGTAGATCTTTTCGGAAATTTACATTCTAATGTCATTAAATCGAGCAAATCTAATGACCCTATCCTTAAAATGAGCCAAGACGCAGAAATAAATGCAAAAGTTGAGGTCGATACCGGTATAACGAGTAAAAATAAAGACAGAATAGAAAGTGCAAAGAACAGTGATAAGAAAATGAAAACCGATATGCAGATTAGTTCAGATCTTGCCGATTCTATTTCTCAGGAAGAACAATTTAAAGTAGATGGCCACGGCGGCAGTCAAAATAGTGCTAAACCAACTGAAAAATCATCTGTAGCTGCCAGTGAATTTTTGGAAAAAAATAACTCAAAACCTTCCGTTAGCTCGGATAAAGTTTGTGGTGCAGTTATAGATAGTAACTCTAAGATAATGTCGACACAAAGCGAAGAATATGAGGGGAAGAAAATTGACGCAAAATTGAAACAAGATGAAACAACACAGAAAATCGACAGTAAAAACTTAAATAAAATATCTCAAATTAAAGCCCAGTTGTCCTCAAAAGACACCGTTGGAAGTTCAAATGAACCCGATAGCGGAATCGGGGGTGGAAGCAGTTCTAATGTGGAAGAAAATGTAAAGTCAACTTCTTCAAAGATTGGAAAGCCAAAAATATCTGTGAAAACTCTGGCCTTGGGACTAAATTTGAATCCATTAGCAATGCGCCCTGGTGCAAGGCCTCCAAAGATAGGTTCCATAGACAAATCTGAATCTGCGGCTAGTTCTGAAGCTGAAACACCATCTGAAGCAGGCACGCCTGAGAGTCCTGGAATACTTACAGTTGAAGTTGAAAAAACAAAAACAATAACTAAGCGGATTTCTCCAGAAAAGGATGATACAACACCTGGTCCACTTCTGTCCAATTTAGCAAAGGTAGGTAGTCTTAGGATAATGAGTAATAACGGTATGGTAAATCCATCGTTTCGCGAGTTTTTATAAGCCGTCAGTAGCATTTAGTTATAATTTTTTCCATTTGTACTACGAAGGGCCGCGTGAGGATTCAAGTTAAGCGACGACCTCCATCAAAGCAGCTACTAAGGTCTTATTCGAAGCAATCTGATGAACTAAATGAAGATGAGGAGGAGGAGGAGGAGAAAGTTCCGAAGGGACAATCGGACGAAAAACTGTCTGTTATCAATACAGTTGACTCAAAGATAGAGAGGTCTCAAGAAACGGACAGTTTAAAACCCCCAGAGAGTTTAAAGGCGGAAGAAGATGCTTCTCCTTCTACTGAAGAGGACGACATATTTCCTGTCATCCCTGTAACAGGCGAAAAGTCTCAGTATATGCCTCTAGATGAACCTAAATCTTTAGGTTTGAGTCAGGATGTCGGATCTGATGCTATTCGAACAAAAAGTTCTTCTCCCCCAGAAGTGGTAGAAAATTTATTTGGCAAAGAAGAGTGTGCTTCTGAAGATAAAGTTACTCTTGATGAGAAAACTACTAAAACCAAATCATTTTGGGATGACAGTGACTCAGAGGGTGAGTTGGAAACTGACCATGTAAAAACAAAGCTTGCCTTGAGCGATGACCAGCCTAAAGGACATCAAACAAAGGATGAACAATATAATTCAATTCCTGAGTTCGTAAAAACAGATGTTAATGAAGGTAAAATTATTTAAAAAAATAAAAAATCACAATAAGTTAAAACAGAAATGAGGGGATATAAGCCAAAACTTAATTTTATTGGGAACCCTATGACTGTATTTGCAGTAGTCACCCCTGATGTGAATAATCCTATGGCCAAAGATTCTAAGGAGAATCCAGAAGAAAAAACAAATAAAGAAGACATTTTTGAAGGCGTAGGGGTTCCACAATCAGCTTTGATGTCTAAAAATTCTAGTTCAGCAAGTGCAAATGAAAATAAAAAATTGACTAACCAAAAGAAGCTGTTTTCGGACGATGACCCTGAAAGTGATGATGGAGATATTTTTAATTCACGAAAAATTAAATCTGTCCCAAAATCAAATTCTATAAACAATCAAAGTCTTGCAGTAGACAAAAAACCACAATCGTCAGTGAAGACAGGGAAAGGAGTTTCTTCTAACAATACTAGAAAAAGTCAGAAAGGATTATTTGATTCAGAATCCGATGATTCCGATGATCTGTTTAAGACTGCAAAACCAAAGGCAAATAAATCAGCACCTCAGAAAGTGCCCGAAGTTGATTCCATAGTTAAAAGCAAAAGCCAAGAAACTTTGAAGCCTAAATCAAGGAAGGTTGTATCCAAACAAGCGAAACAACCTGCTGCAGCCAAGTCCATATTTAGTGATTCTTCTGATGAAGGTAAAAATAAATACTATTTAAACTTAAACTCAACCGTGCTGTAAGTAATAACTTGTCATTCGATTTTGTACGTTATCATTATAATTATAATTATCCTTTTTCATTCCATGATGACTTGAAATTTTTTTATTTTTAGACCTTTTCGCACCATCCAAGATGACAAAGAAAAAATCAACTGTCGGCTAATCATCGGAAACTATTTACCTGAATGATCAAGGATTCAGACTATTTTTAGATCATTTACAAAAATTTAAGTGTAACCTATTGCCTATTACCCTGTGTTTCAATACTGCTGTATTTACTTTTTTCGGTACATTGTATTGAATTCTGTTATCCTTATTAGTACCAAGGCAGGTGAGCCATAAAGTCATTGTATTTTGTATTTTGGAAAATGACAATCATAAATGTAAACCGCTTTGTAGCATTTATTTAAGCTTTATTCCGTTGTAAGTATATGTTGGATTTCTTTTGTTGTATTAAGTATTGTTGTGTGGCCATCTGATTTTTACCAGTCATTTAAAATTCTTTGTTATTGAAGGCAACCTGTAGTGCTCACACTTTACGACTTTACCTATAGTTCGTTTTGATTGTAACGGATTGAGAGTGATGACATTACTTTGATAATATATGGTATAAGGTGTGATAAAAGTTTGTCAAAGATGATGTTCATCAAAATCAATTGTAAAACATTTGCGTTAATTCTTAAGCAATTTTTAAGGTTCGTAATAACCCCTAATATAAAAGTTAAATGGTTAACAGAATTTAGTTACGAAAAATACTTAATTCATCTAGCAATCTCCGTGCCTTTAAGATCCTTTTTTCGGTACCTTCCTAGTGCCATTTATAACTTCATTAATTTGTCCAAGTTTTTCGTTCGCAATATAACCGTGATACTAATAATAAAATCGCAAAACGATTAATCGCAAAAACTAATTTTTCTTGATTTGATTTTATTCAAGTATTTTTAATGAATACTGGGCATTATACTAATATAAAAAATGGTAATATACGGATTCGGAGAATTCATGGGTAACAAAAGATTGAGAAAGTGTTTTCATACATAATAAGCATTTTTTCACTTGACAGGCTGTGTGTTACATAATATACTAAAATATGTGTAATTTCAATCTCGAAAGACTTTTTTATAGCTCAATGTAACATTTTCATTTTAGATTAGAAGGATTTATTCGCAGAACACTTTATTATATTTGCAGCAGTTGGCTCATGAGTCAAGAAAGGCTATTACGTGTAGTCCCCCATAGGAATTCTTGTTTTGCAAACCTGTCTCCAAGGAGACGTACATGTCTTAAGCTATTTTATTCATGAAGAAATATTACAGGGAAATGACCCGTAGAGAGACTGGACTAGAGTTGTACAATACAAACGCAAATAAATGAAATGGTTATGGAAATGTAGGATTTTTCAGCCAAAGTCTTGTGCCTTGGAGACCTTCAATCTTGGCACAAGCACCCAAGGTGAACATTATTTCAAGAGGTTGTAAATGTATACCATTTACTAACCCTTATTATAATAATTTTATATCGGACGAGACCTGAATTTAGCACTAAGCCATGCTGTTTTCGGTTATGTATCGAAGAAATAAAAGTTGTAGTAGAGCTAGAGTCTTTTAAGCCTAAACATAATGATGAGATTAGGTTTGCCAAATGAGGTTTGTTTCCTCTGGTTCTGAGTACTTCATTGATTATCAGACATAGATCGGAAGAGAAATAAAACTGTGCATTATAATGTGGTCTTGGGCTTTGTACACAACTTTAGTGCCTAATAAATAGTTTGTTATCATGTGCATAATAAAATATTAAAAGGCAACGGATTGGACTTGACATGTGACATCAACAGCAATTGTTAGAACACCCTTTGCCCCTTTTCCATTTTACACATTTACCATCATATGACACAAACATGTTTTATCTATCTTGGCATAATTTCCATTCAATATCTTCATCAAAGAATGGCTTAATACGAAGCTCATCTCAATTAATAATATCATGTTCGAGTTGAAGGTTGTCCCTTGAACGGTGTTGGATGTCGACATATTGGAAGTTCTACGGGTTTCATAGTTTCATCTTCCATGAAAAAGTCGCGTCGTATTTTTGTCTCATCTGTCCTCATCAGGTCAGTACTTTGTTAACAATAAGAAACTTTGTATTTTTACATGTTCCTAAAGAAAATTTTAGCGTCTAGATCGAAATAGAAACTATAAGGGTGAACGTTATGATTCATGATACATTTTATGTAAATGTGTTTAAATACACTAAAAATTGTATGTCTTCGATCTATTGATTATCCGAATCCATTAATTCTAGAGCAGAATTAAATTGCCATAATAACATCACGTTTGGCTTGAAAATCAAGTCTAATTCGGGAATTCAACTCAAATCCAGTTAATTTTTAAAAGCCACGGGTTATTTTCAAAGACGTTAAGAAGCCCAAATCAAATATGCATGAGTCAAACTTTAGAATACCTTGGTTTGTGTAACGTATAGCATCATTTTGATTCAGAATTTCTTTTGAGTGGTACTAGGTCAACCATTAATGAAAGTGACGCGTGATGTTGCTGCAACTGTATTCAATAGTAAAAGGCTTTATTGAGGGGTAATTGGGTTAAAATTTAAATTACGATTTTGAATTTCAAAAAACATACAAAAAGCATACAGCACTTTTAATAAATACTAGACCGTCATTATATTTTTATATTAAAATCAATTAAATAATAATGTTAAATACGCATGTTTTGAAACCCAAGTTAATAATTATCTAGATAAATATTTCTGAAGACAAAATATCTGGTATTTCAACGTCGAATTTTTAAAATGTTGAGGATCAGTGCCATTTCTGGGAAGATATAATTTTTTCAAGTATGGTAAGACAGAATTAATAGTTTTTTTGAAGAAGCACTTAATTCAGGAGATTCTACATTTAGGTATGTTTGTTTGTGTGGAATTCAATCTAGAATTTTAAGAAGTTTCTCATGCTCTCAAATAAACGTTTACTTAGAAAAGTATCTGCCCTTCCATGCAAAACTTTAAACTGATAAAAGTTAAAAAAAAGCAAAAAATAAAAGTGTCTTGAAATATTATTATGACTTTTTCACCCGTCTAATATCTTAATTAATTGCGAGGAAGCTGACATTTTATTGACAATTTGAGTTGGTACTTAAAACAGTTTTCGTAAAACAAACCATTTCTGACATTATGATATTAGATAAAGAAATAGTAAGTACATTTTGGTCGTAGTTCTAATACGTTGCCAGATATTATAGTAAATGCTATCAAAATTACAGCTTATTCTATATCTTTGTCGACTTTATGAAAAAAAATATGAAAATTATAATTTAGAATCAAATCCAAGCATTTATTTATGAAGATTTTTAAGAGTAATTCAAAATAAACATTACTATAAGATCATACGATTGTAGGTTTTTTCACTATTGTTAATGCATTTTAATTTTCATAGCACAAGTAATTTATCAAGTAGTTGCATTTTGCATGTTTCATGGGTTGCGTAATGTGGATATGATTATGACAGATAATATTATTAAGTATGTATAATGTTACACAGTACATACAATTTTATTGACTTCCTTTGTTGTTCCTGATTGACTTTATATTGTGTTTAAGATTTGCAGTTGATATATATGGATGCTTACTATGCTAATATTATTGCAATTTACTTTAATCTAATCCTTTGATCGGATGGGAACGTTTATAATCAACCCATTGTCTTATCTCCCTTTGAGCTGAGCTATATCCTACAATGGACAAAAATAGATTTATAATTATATAATAACCATTGCTTTATTTTTATAACTTTAACCACTTTCATTTTTAAGACATACATGGATGAATAAAAGATGGGAAATTAATTTATTTCATCCGGAATCGCTCATCATTTTCATTTGCTTTAATTTCCTTTAAGTAAATCAAAATAAGGAACTGAAGAAGGATACTTTTAAAATTCTCATTATTTTATTAACACTTAAATCAGTACAATTTCGAACGATTAAAACAAACAAACGGAATAGTTTAGTTTAACCTCGGTAATCATCAAATGAACAAATCTAACCCTTCTGTAAACTTTTGATAAACCTACATTAAACAATAGCAAATAAAATTAGCGAAATTGCCCAAAACTTGCCGGTAGTGGAGGCATTAAATTAATAAAATGCAAAAGCTGCTATCTGTTTGACAATTGACTTTATCTGTCATCACTGTTAATACAAAGACAAAATCAATACCATTAGTACGATTTAAAACCAGATAATTCCAAACTATCAACAGTTGTGGGGTCAGCAGATAAAATGAACAAAGGTGTAAAAATCTTGATCCATCCATCTTAAAAACTAAACTAGCGGTCATCAACATAACAATAACAATATTGTAAACGCCTGAACGTCCAAATAAAATCAAGACAAGTGTGGGTTCCAAACGTAGGTGGCTTATTTCATTATTTTATTACTTCGAAGAGAGTAATGGCGTGTTCAAGTGTATCGCCTCATATAATCGTATTGCAACCTCATGTAACTGAAAAAGGATAAAGGATCATAGGACTCGTGATGATGATCCAAGGATATAATTTGACTTTTTAGTGTGTAGCAAGATGATCTAAATCCATGAACCATACTGAAAGGACGATATGGACAAAATTAAGTATCTACCTTCAGCTTGAACTGATTTTTGAGGACACCTACGCACTTATTGTGGCATTCTCTGACTCTGAAGCCATTATACATAGAATGAAAAATAACTTCCTTCAAAAGGAAGATCGAAGATCTCTGTAAATGTCTCAACTCTTTTGCTAACCATTATTACTTGCCTGTACTTTTGTACAAAAGAGTACATCTGCTGATGTTAGTGATCGTTAATTCACTTGCAGGTGTAAGCAAGAAAATAATTTTTATTCTGAAGCTTTTTCTCTTGCCTTAAATGGAGTGTAATATTACGTTGTACATGGTATAAATGGTATGGATGGATTGTATTGTTAGAATGCTTTGCTTATATGTTCAAGCGTAATGAAGCCCAGAGATGAATTTAATTTCTTTAAAAAAAACCTTCACAATTAGTGCAATGAAATGGTTTTACAATCAATTAATTTTTTTTTAATTTAAGAGTTATATAGTTTTGCCTTTCAGGGGAAAACTGTTCATTTCTTGTAGTTTTTTCCAACACACTGATTAACTTCTAAATAATGCAAGAGTGCATTTTAAAGGCATTAAATACAAAAGATGCAGTTCTGCCTTCTTTTTTAGCTATATGGTAAAATTTTTATTCAAATTGAGCTAAAGCTTCTATAATTTACCAAAAAGATTACCCTCTGGGATGAAACCCCTTTTTATAATATTGCAATACAACTTTTTATTGAAACAACTTTTAAGCATAGCAATTACCAACTTAGCACCTAAATGCAGGTGTAAGGTTTTGTTATGTTAAATTCATACTTGCAACTTACAAAATTTAAACTTGACGGACACATTGTGAAAGATTGATGTAGTTGCTTACATTTAAATTATCTTAAGTAAAATTGTATTTGATTTGAAAAATGATTGCATTTCCGATATCCCGATATCATTCCGCAACTATTACAAAACCTACAACTTAATTATTTCTTATTTCCCTTAAACCCTAAATTCCTCAACTTCAACAATAAAATTACAGGCCTAAAATAGATCCTCATGACTCATTGATTAACATCGAGCCACCACCCACTTTTTTATCACTAATTAGATAGAATGAACACATAACCAAATATTTAACCGGTCTAAGTAAATTTTACATAAAATAGCTTATGACAGACAGATTCACTAACCTCCTTCATCCTACTATTTGTACCATATGCCATATATACACCTATTCATAGAGGCTTCGGGTTCGTTTGCATAAAACTCTTTAAAAATTGCAGTAAAAAATGAAATTATTTGTAAAAGCGAAAGTGCTATACGAAGGTAACGCAAAACAATCTATACACTTTACTATGAATTGTACATGAATATGACTTCAACTTGACATCCTCCCTTTTCGTATACAGATGTTTTTACTTATGTCGTAATTTTATTCAAAGAAAAAATGAAACATCATGCATTTAGCCAATATATGTGATATGATGGACTGTATCTATAATTTAATTTTCAAACATTACTATTATTATTAATATTATAACCCATATATTACACAAGTACAAATATGCCTTTGAGTTTATTACAAGTTCCTTATACACAGTCAGCCTAAAAAAGTGAAGGATATTTTTTCTTTCTTTCATACTTCGACACAACGCTCTTACTTACGACTGTCAATTGAAAATATTCAAATGTAATGCAAACAGGCTAAAATAATAATATTATTTATTATTATGCAGAGGGGGACTCACAGAATTCACAATTATCTCATTCTCTGTTAGGTGATGTAGCTAAAGAAATTGAAAAAAGTAATAATATAAAATAGGAAGATGAATCCTTGCTAGTGAAATATTTAATACTATCATCATTACTACTTTTTACTATAAAGGTAAGAGCAGATTATGGGATAATAAGATACGTGCATACACAAGTCCTATTGTATTCTTATTCCCTTCTCGTAATATGCAGGTATGTTACATATTTATATGATGATGATGCTATATCTCTAAAGGCAAACTTAAGATTTTCTGACTAACAAAATCTTGCATTAAGCTGATTGAAGATAAGCGTTTTTGTACATGAGTGGGAGTCTATTTTTTATCCCTTTGCTCACTCAACCTGTTTAAGTTGTTCATACAAAATTCAAGATTGAATTCTTCAGTCTTTAAGAAACAACTGAAGTGAGCTGAACTGAAGCATAATATATTATAAAAAGTGAGGAGATACAACAATAATATCATTTAACACTCACTCAACATATCTGTTAAAAAAAATCGTAAGTGCATTTAGCTGCTTTAGCATTTGCAAAAACATTAAGCATTTAACAAGCTCAATCAATCCATTCATCTATCTATACCTTGTACCGATGTATCACCAGTCACAATCGGCATTTATACATACATAAGTTAACAGGTGCTACATAAAAAATAATTGTTTAAATACTCATAATTCTGTAATGGTTACAGTTGTTTTTTATGAAAGGGAAAGTCGTTTAAAAGAATATTTTTTGGTAAATTTCATTTCATATGTGGTAGGGAGTTAGAAATATATAAAAATAATATGTTATGTGATGCTACTGTGATAACAATTCTTTTCTTTTTGTTTTCAAAGTGCCTGATAAGACCTAAGGAGCTGTTCATGAGTATTGAACATGCAATATTGGTCGTGTCAGTTTTTGCAGGATTTGTTCATAATTGAATTATTAAATAAGTAACATGTGTTTTGAATAAATGCTTAAGCGAATAAAATTACTACTACCACTGGGTTCTTTTTAGTAAAAGTAGTTTATGTAGTATGTTTGTGTGATACTCTGATAGTAAATATATTGGATTAATTTCAATACTAAAAGGAAAGATTTAATCCTATTAAGTTTAACCATGTATTGCTAAAATAACCTTCACACTTTTCATACCGGTTTTTTACCTAGTACTAAATAGCATTCAAGGCATTCAAACTACTAGTCTGCTGGCTGACTGACAGACTGACTCTTTTATATGTATTTACCGACAATGCTTGAGTATGACATGATATTATTAATGTTACTTACTTGCCTAATATCTTTTTGAAAAGTATGAGACGATATAGAAAATACAGATTACGATTTACATTCCAACCATTAGCTTTAGTTGGCAAAAGTAGTTTTTTAGTTATTATACCATGCAATGCAATAATAATAATGCAACATTTAAGGAGAATGCTATAATGTAACATAGAAACTTTTAGGAATACATAACGAATTTATATTATTCTATGAGGGTTAGAGTTAGAGGGTTTGCTCTCGAGCTGACTATGTGGTTTATGATGATAGTTAGTAAAACTAAACTCAAAAGCCTGTCCTATTGCAAAAAATTTGGCAGTAGCCAGTTGGGTTCTCGTGCAAACCAACTCACTGGCTTTGGCATTGGCATTGATTTTGCAATAATTCATATGGAGTAAAACTAATACCGATTTCAAAGCAGGATATTCATGTCAATAGTTTTGAATAATTTAGAAGTGTGTGTGACTCAATAATAATTTAGTTTGTGCAGCAAAGATAATAATCTCATTTTATCCTTCGTTGTTTTCCAGGGAAAGGTGCGTCTAGCCAGATTGGATGGGGGCTGAGCAAAGAAAACTTTATGCAAATTTTAGATTATACAGAATAGAATAATAACACCTTTTGCAGATTGAGGATTTTATACTAAGCAGCATAACCTGGATTTAATAAAAATATTTGAGAAACGCTATCATCCCAAATCCCAACAATCTGAGAGAAGATATTAAAATTATTAAGTTCTTCTTTGCTGTGCTACTATTGTAAACTACTGTGTGCTGTATAACGCTGTGATTTCTATTGGGGTGTTGAAAGACCTCAGGAGTAATTAGGCTTTTGAAACGCTTGGGTAGTATTTTGGAAGTGATTGATAACATTTTTGTCGTGTTGATTCCGGGGTTACGGAAGAAACTACAAAAATGGTGATAAAAGAGACAAATCTGAATAAAAAGGAGAAAGGGAAAGGAAGTAAAGATGGGACTGGGACAAGCACTTCGACAAAACCCGAAGAGCCGAAAAAACCTCAGTGTATTTGTGAAATCTGCACTTGCGGGTAAGCTTTCTGCAGTATTATATTTATTTATCTTGTTAAAATAATGCCTCTTGTCAGAGAAATCTCTCCGCATTGAGGATTCCTTCCAGTAGTGCAGTGAAATTAAAAAAACATAAGCAGACTTTAAGCATTCATTCATAACATAGATGATATGATACACACTTGGATTTGTATCTTTCTGGAGGATTAAGTTTCGAGTTGAGATTTTGAGATGAGACAAAACAGATTCTGGGGAATCAAGAAGATTAGACAAGCGTAGATAAAACGGTCTCTTGTAACCCTTGTCTTTTATGCAGATTTATTGTAAATCTCGATTTCTTAATCTTATGTGTCATTTCATTACCGATTGCATTGTTTATAGGCATTTCTGTGAAGTTTCCCAAAGTTGGAAATTTTTGTGAAATCTGACAACTAATAGACTTGCTGTGATAGGAAATGGGTTTATTAAAATTTTCTCAATAATATGATTTCGGAACACAGGTTGGATTTAGCAACACGAAGCCTTCATTCAGGGTTTATTTTAATAACATGTTTTATAGTCTGATTTGATTTTTGATTAGCCAGATGCGAAAAGCAATACAAATACAAACTCAGTTTTATTTTGTTACCTATTATTTATTATTACATTAAATTAAATTACGTTAGGGAATGCATTAAATTAGCGAATGTCAGGGTTTTTTTGTTACTCTTATACAGCCTGTAATTACGCTGGCCTTGAAACTGAAAGTTGGCTTTGGTTGAGAACTGACTCCGTTTTGTCCTGATGTTGGATATAATATAGGTTTTAAATGATAGAATAAATGAACCTGACTATTTTCCGTCTACCTGTCTACTAGTGTCTACCTTAGATGAAATTTAGCTATTCATATTTATGCAATATTAACTGCAGCCCTGAAGCGCAACAACTTATAAAACATTCGTGCATTCCCTGTACAGTAAAAAATAAGTCTGGATGTTTATTTATATTGTAAAAATGGAGTTTAAATTTTAGGTTTGTAATTTTTAATAATAACAGTGCTAGTGAGGGAAGAAGCAGGAATTTGTTTCAAAACATTACGTGCTTGCGGTATCAGCATTTCATGCAACGTGACCCTGAATATAAATTTCCAAAACAAAGAGATTTTCTATTTTGATTCAAAGAAGCTGAACCATGAACTTCTGGTTTATGCACAATGGAAAGTACTATGATGTGCTTTTAATATTTAAGTGGGATGAATTTTCTGAAGAGTTTTAATTATTTCAGTTGAAATGATTTTTAGTTGAAAAAATACCAGGTCAAAACAAATTCAAAGTTATTTAATTAATCTAGTAGTAAATAACACGCATGGTAAAATGGAACTGCTTTAGTTTCAGAATCTGTAAACCTGAACATTTGAAGCAATATTTATATTTATTATCCTGTTAAAGCTTTAATCAATTTCGTTGTAATAATAAAAAGTTGGTGCTACTTACTTGTTCATTGCTATTTTTTTAATCTTTCAAAGTATATTCATTTTATTAGACCCTCAGATTTTATAATGAAGTTTATTCTTGAATTCAAACTTAATAAAAAACAAAATTTAATGTGTGTTTTGTATTTCTATTATTTCACAAATTGAATTAATTTCTTCAGTTTTTTAAATAATTAAATTACATTGTTAGTTTTATTCTAAACTCTGAAATAATGTGAAACCTGTTTGAAAGTTAAAGCTTAGTCAAAATCTAAATATCATTTTTAAAATGATTGCTTTCATAGGACATTAAAAATTAAGGTTGCAAAACTATAATAGGAAGTATGTAAATACTTCATATTATATATTTAATTTAATGTTAATGATATCCATTAACGTAACTTTAAGATTAAATTGTTGTTTTTAATTTAAATGGACGATTTTTACTTTAAAACTGTACTTTTGAGATTTTAGAATGTTTATGCAGGCATTTGATATGTGAATGTTATACAACTGTCAAGTGTCCATGCTATCTGATCTTTTACATAAAACTTTCGTGTAATAATAAACAACGCAATGAAATTAATTCCGAATACCTAAAATAATTGTTGTGAACCATATATACTTGACAGTGTGACACAGAAAGAAGAAGACAAGTCATAAATTTTAGTGACAGAAAGGTTTTCGTAACTCATAGCCTGAATTTCTGATTTCTGATAAACTTAAACAAGTTTTTTGTAATTTCATTTAGGTACAATTGTTTCATTTAGTTCAGCTTTTCTTGTCGGCTGAAAATTCAAAATATTCTCTCAGAAATGCCTCAGAATTTAAATGTGATTCATTTTGATGAGACACAAAACCAAAAGCATTTAGAAGCTTAGCTCACAAAATCCACCTTCGCCCACTACTGTAATCCCAACCGAACTTAAAATGTTTGCAAAGTTAAAAGGAAAACATCATATAGTAAGGGGGCTGTATAACATAAGTCAACGTCATGGATAACCTCGTCAAAAAGAGATTTATCATTCTAATTCCCAATTAAGAAAATTTGCATCATGACACACCACAGGACTCTAGAAAATAAGGTCCTTATTTGTTAGTAATAGAATATCATGCACAAATGCTAATATAACAAGCACATTCAAAGAATCATGGAAGATGTAATAAAACGTCCTACTTTCTACGAAGAATAATCCTTGAATCTTGACTTACTAGGCTTGAGATCGCGTCATCATCAAACCATTATAAGGCTTTTAAGTAGGATCTGACATTATTCATAAGAGATTTTACCATTCCCATTCAGTTTACAATCAACATATTGTACTAAGCATTATGCCACTTCTCTTATTACAAAGTTTATTAAGTTGGAAGCAAACATATTATATTCATATTTTTGCACTTGTATTGTGTCGAGAGACGTAAAATCAAATGAGAATTTCAGACTTGCAGTACTTGCATGTTGTAATAAAACAGAGTTGAGTAGGAAAAATAGTTACAGCTTAAAAAATATTCTATAGAGATGTTTGCCAATTGTACGAACCAAGTTTATGCTAAACTGACAACCAAAATAAAAATGTAGCTGCTGCGAGAGACTGAGACCACGAACCAAGATGACTTTTACGACAACCATTTTTGGAGAAATCGAGCCCACGCTATTTGTGCAGTAGGCAGGGGTCATTTTCTTTGAAACGGCTAATTAACCATGTTAAGGTGTTGGGATATATATGCGGCTTTTATTATTTGGCGATGAATATGATTAATTCCTTCTGAAGCCTTCCATACAAATTCTGGGTCATTATTACAGAAGCCGATAACTAAAAATGTTTCTATACTTTATTTTGTTCATTCATTTATGTACCGTATCTGTATTTCTTCAATCTTATAGACAGAATATCAAAAACAAACCAAGCTATGAATGGCGGTGTGCATGTGAATAATAATTAGAATGATGAAGGTATATTACAACTTCATAAGGTGATGTTTAATGAAGCGACATAATGTTGTTAAAAGAAAATAAGAAGTATTAGAAAAACATCCCCGTACAGCATGTACCTAACTCTGTTTTTAATTTTTGAGGTCATTCAAAACATGGTTATATTTAAAAATACACATCTGTTATCTGATGTCAATTTTATTCAAGATTTAGTTGAGAACTGTCAAAAAAACCGGTATCATCAGCAGATTAGGTTGAAAATTTCAATTAGTGGTAAATTAAAGTGCCAAAGGATGAGGTTGATGAGCTGAAAGGACTTGTTTAAGAATTAATAGCTGAGTTGTCTTATAATCCGAATTGTATTCATGAATAATTTGATAAGTCATATTTGTAAATCTAATATTATGGCTCAATATTTCTACAACTGAAGTATATAGTATTGCGAAATTGCAATTACAGAAACATATACCATTTCTTGATCAACAAAATAACACAGGTATATCTTGTACTTGTTTCGGTGTAAAAGTCCTTAACAAATTAATGTATTGCATTAAAAGATATCATATTTTCATATTCATACTCTAGACTCTAATAATATTTATTATTATCAAAACAAATGAAGCATATCGCCTATCACTTAAAATTATGCTGAACTAAATGTCAGGCGACTCCGCAATTTACATTAATTTGCGGTTTGACGGTGGTCATTGAGGTAGGCACTCGGCACTATGTGAACAATATATTGTGGTTGCTTGTAAGAAGATGTAGATTTCATTTTTAATTTGCATCGATAATCACTTGTATTTTATATCCTCCCATGCGTCAATTACAGGCTTCAATTTGTTAGGATTTTATTTTTTGATTTAAAACAGGTTTAGTGTAAAGTCTTTATACCTATTTTAAACCATTCCAATCAAGTAAGGACTGTGACAGCAGAACAGGTATACAAAAAGAATAAGAATTGCAAACTGCATAATAATAACTAATATCTAGCAGAATAATTAAGTTCTGGGTTGATTAAATTGTTTAATAGCATGCGGGCCGAGTTGGTTTACTAGTAGACAAGGTTTGACACAGTAAATTGCTATAATCTATATTTCATATGTATCAAAAAGAACTACAAAATAATAATATCTTAACCTAGAATTGTTGTTAAGTAAAATCACAAGCACAGCTTGCCATGTACACATGAACATTATCATTTAATAAAAAACAAGGTCAACGGAAAGACCAAAATCATAATAATGATGTAGTCGCTGTTTTTGCTTCTCGTGTAATTGCATGAATTCTTACGGCAATTACCTGTCTATATGGCTAAAATGAAATTCCAGTCAAATAGCCAAATCCATATGAAAACACCTACTCCTAATTTAACTGAGAACTTGGAAGTTATAGTAAAATCATTAGGTACGTAAAATTGCATATTGTTCCTAAAGTCGTGTTTGTGGAAGCAATGGCAGGCAACACCTATTTTTCTATTGATACCGTTTTGTTTTTTGTATACAAACTGTTTTAATTTTCTATTTTAAACCATGACGTAATTTAAAAATGTGAGAAATATGCGTGCGATTCCTCGTCATAGCTCTGTTACCTCATTGTTATTACTGATTATAATGATGATGGTGATGATGCTCAAATATAAACAATTTTACTATAGGGTGTAAATTAGTGTATGTTTTCAAGCTTGATGAATATACATATGAAAATGAATTGTATGCAGGATGCACTGGAAAAAATTGATTTGCTCAGTTGGTTTGATACACTGGGTGATGTATGAGATTTGAGATTGTCGATGATCTCATTCAAATGGAAGTATATATCTCCGTAATATTTCGAGATAATTCAGTCATTACTAACATTCTCTTGTAAAGTGTAACCAGTTTTTAGTTTAGTTTTATGACAATCTGCAATAGAACGAAAGACTACAGTTTTATTTTGATGAGTACTTTTTGATGAGATGAGAATGCATATGATTACTATTTATTAAAGGATCATTTATAAGAATCAAGAACGATGCAAAACAAAATGCTTTTTTGATTCCTGGTACATTGCAGATTCAGAACAAATAGAATATGAAAATAAATTTTAATAAATTTTTCATACCTATATTTCATGTTATGAGAGACAGTTACAAGCTAAACCCCCATTTTATTACATGGATTAAAATGCATTTAGGTATTATCTCGTATTATGCTAGCAATAATCTGGTGTGAGATGTAACCTCCGACGTAGTGCTGCATAAGGTCATTTAAATCAACCAAACATCAGGAGAACAGAAAAAGAATTTGCAGCTTGGAGCATCTCATCTAAGTAAAATTTTTGTAGTAGATTATTATCTCTTTGCAAATATCGCTTTGAAGTTAAAACAATCTTACAGAACATTTTGATGCCGATGGCAAAGACCTGATTCATGAATTTTAAAGAAGGGTAGGGCTATATCTTATTTGTTTTGACGTCGCTTTTCTTGACCCATGCAATCTTCTGCAATTGCAAACAAGATAAAGATAACCTTTCAAAAGATTCATTAAAGTTATTTAACAAGACTGAGTACATGTATATGCCATACATTTTTACATTTTGAATCTTGAGGTCGATGCTATTTGCATTATTATTGTAAGCATTTGTACATATGTAGTACTAGTATTACGGATTCGGACAATTTGGAATATTTTGTACTGATATCAAGCTAATCAGGAAGGAGCAATTCAAAGCTCTGAAGCCAAGAATAAGTAGGAGGGTTATAGCCCTAATACCACTTGAAGGCTCGCATAAAAGAGTTTACTTTGAGTCAAAATTCTCATTTATTTCAAGTATTGATATTTTTTGGTGAAAGAATTGAGCTTTCGTGACAGCAACTCCTTTATATATTGATTTGCTGGCCTTTGTCCAGCTAGACAGCTAAACTATAGTCGGTTGAGAAATGCAGTGATACATTTTTACTTGTGTCATTAGCCTGGGTGCCAGCTTGGTCAATCGATTGATACAAATTTGCACGATAGAACAACCCAAGCAATAAGTTCGCTTATACATTTAGTTTAGGCATATGAAAAAATATTATGATTGATTAAATTGCTAATGTAAAAAATAGAATGTTACTTTGGAATTTTTGTACCACTTAGCTTGTAACTTAAACAGGAATCATGTACAATGTAAAAGGTAAGTTTATGCAACTTTCTGATTTTTCTATATGGATTGAAAAGAGTTGAAGGAACTTTCCTTTCAAAACTCCTTTTTAGGAAATGCAACTAACAAAAACAACTAAAAGCTATTCACAATAGCAATTCTAAGGAGAAGTGCTAGATTATAAAGATACAATAGAGCATACAATGCAGTCTTGTTTAAAATGTAATGATGAAGCCCTTTAATTGTACTAAGGAAGAAAAACTATCCAAACATAACGGGTTATGTTCGTGTACATTGGTAGTTAATCTTTATATATGTCCAGAGTGTTATCCCAAAAAGGTTCAATGATTCACGCCATTATAATCCAATATTAGGTATATGCTTACAATCGGGTCGTAGACATCTTTTTACGATATCAGGTATTATTTAGACTTTAGAGTTTAGACACTTAATTTAATTACCCAAAAATCACGTCTCTTGCTATTGTTGCTATTACTGTAAGTTATACAAAATGTTAGCTACTAAAAATGAACAAATTGATTGGTTTGTTTTAAAATTAATTAGTATTTTAGCTACATTTCACTGCTGGGAGTATAATATTAAATTGGGTTTCTTACAGGGTTACAATGTTATTTTTTAAATTATATTTCACTGTGCATATTTTTGTTCTTATTACAGAGGTCATCGCTGTAAACACAATGATTTCAAAATCGATCATATCAAAGAACACGTCATCACAGGATCGCATGAAGCTACAGGATCTACGGAAAGCAGAGAGCAGTACAAGACCTTTAGTCAGAGTCAAAGTCAGGTAATCCACCTAAAAAAGCGACCCCCCATGATTTTTAAATTGGATGCATGCACTAATAATGTTATACTAGGTAAATTTATGGTCTCAACTTTAAATCCTTTGTGATTTATGCTTTAGGTTGAAAGAGGCTCCATAAAACGTGGACAAACAACTTTTAAGCTGGAAGGCGATCAAATGGATTTGACCTCGTCTTACAGCGATGAATTCCAAAAGAAGCAAGCTGACCAAGCAAAAAGGTTTGTTTGTCTCATTTTATTTTTATACATTGCTACTGACTAGGACTGGGAATTGTGATATTAATATTCCAACGTGGACAAACAACTTTTAAGCTGGAAGGCGATCAAATGGATTTGACCTCGTCTTACAGCGATGAATTCCAAAAG
>JAQGAA010000706.1:0-19975 GCA_034696425.1 Isotoma viridis
AAAATCAGTGCTCAAGACGGAAGAGTAAAACTAGAAAACTTAAGATTTATTTTCACTAACGGAGCAAAACTCAACATAACCTTTCACCTCTGATGTTGACTTATTACTGACTACATTTTCTCTCTCTCTCGTAAGTTAACACAAAAATACATTCATTGCATAATAATTTCATAAAATTAAAACTATAGTAACCTAATTTGACATTTTCTCTTTACAGGAATCTCAACAGTATAGTTGTACTTATGTAATTCAGATAATAAGGAAAAGGACAGTAGTAGTCGGTAGTATTTTTATAGGATGGGAGTCTTTTACAGTCTTCCTTAAACTTTGTCCTTTCGTGTTTAAAAAATTACTTGAGAAAAAAATATCACTTTAGTACCTGGATAATAATATATTATGCGTGTGAAATGTGTTTCACGGTTGTATTTGATAGACTGAATTTTTTGTTTTATTTTTTATCAAGAGAAACCTTAGTATTACAGTTTTAGTTATTTTCTAAGGCTTCTCCTTAGAGCGTATGATTTTTAATAATTATTATAATATTTACTTTGATACTATATAACATAGAAATTCAGAAGTGATGTATTTATTTTAATACAGAGTTTTTTTATTGATTAGAAATTTGTAAATAATGTTTATTATGATAGCTGACACTTTGTATTGGTTTTCTTTTCATCTAATATCTTAAAAAATGATAAAGGATGATGTTGTAAATTGTTAACAAGTTAACATCCTCTCCAACAGGATTGTGGATTCGGACTGAGGTACTAATGGATGTGTACGGAAATCTATATACAATTTCATTCCATACCACAATGTCCCATTTCTCTGTTGGTTGATGAGATAAAAAAAATTAATAAGTTTTTGATAAGCTGTATTAAATGCATATGCAGATATCCTCAAGAGAATAATGTTCCATTACTAAATATTTGTGAAGTTAGACAGATAAAGAGAGAGTTGTAGGCGGATTGTATTAATGAATGACAGATATCGATTGAGGTCTGTTTTTTATTCGTTCATGCAAATAAAGCCAGATTATCATTTAATAATACAAATGACTAGTAATACTAATGACTAATGATGATTTTTTTGTCAGTTATCCGATCCCTCCTTGCTTACAACAGTTTACGGTATAATATAAAAATTTAATTAGATATTATTCAATTCATTGGGAAAAACAGGGGATGATAAAAATAAGATTAAGATGTTGTTTTTCCAAGATTTAAAAGAAATATTTTGAAGCGTCTTAAAATTGCATTGTTAGAAAGATTGCCACATACATACCTCTTAAAAGTCATCACATAATCATTATAGAAATGTGGAGGTAGGTAGGAGGGTTAATACTATTTCCAAGTAGGTAGGTATTAATAATTTTGGATTCATTTTTAATACCCGATCATATTTATGTAATCAAAAGTAAATATAATTTCCAACATGAAAATTGTTTGCCCATGGTGTTCTCATTTTTGATAATATTATATAATCAACTGTTTTGTGTATACTCACAGTCATAAGGATCGTCACGAGGCGACATTTGAGATTCTTTTTGCTTATTTTTGTCTGGCTTGGCTGTCAGTTTGAGATACAATGTATGTTAAGTGTACCGAATGGAATACATACTGTAATTCAATACATTAGTTTTTTCTGATGAATTTTTTTTGTAAAAAACGTGCTTTAGTAACACATACTACAATCATAATGTGAATGCCGGTGCCGGATATCATTAGCACGCACAAATCACCTAGTCAGTGGCTGCTTTCATTTAATGTTGTGACATAGACATAGCAGACCCTATCGATCATTTAAATAGAAATGGGAGCTGATTTTTCAGCTGAGCAAATTTAATTTGATTTGTAAGACAATGACAGTTAAATTTTTGTAAGATATATATTGCAGTTATAACTAACCATGCATAATGTCATGTGGGACACATTTGAAGCTAGAAATTAACAGTTTGCTCAAAATTCTAGACTCTTGTACATGATGGATGATTTTATTACTAATTCTAATGGGTCTTCTGTAAGCGGTTGAAATTACAATGGCATATTATTGTCTGCGTTTGCATGTTTTACTATGAATGTGTTCAATTGCTTAAAAATTAAAAATCGGTTAGCATTCAAAAGCCTTGTTTTCTTTTATATTTCAACCTTATCAGCTTACTAGAATTATTTAAAATTGGGCAATAATATTATGATAGTTAATACAAGGCTTATAAATCTCAAAACGTCAAAACACCTATAATATGATATTAAAACAAACATACTTGTTAGATTAATTAAAAACAATTTATTATATTAACGTAAATTGGAATGAATTTCATCTTAGTCTTATTTGGTTCACATTTTCATCCATGTGCTACTCAAGGAGTTTCATAGGACATGTAATTATTACAATAATCAGTAAGCTTATTGATTTCACAATACTAAATAATCAAAAGATTGAGTTAAACTAAAGTTTTAAAACCATTCTTCATTTTAGAACAATTTGCCCTGCTAACCAATAATTTCCCTTTATTTAATTTGATGTTTTAGTCACCTTGAAAAAAACCTCATTTCATAGCTTATGTCGTCCTGACCTTTTGAATATAAAATTGTAAATACGGACACTTTCGTAGAATTCAAGAGATTTACTTATTAATATCTAATAGATTTTAACAGGAGTGTTTAAATCCCTACTACGACATTTACAGACTCATCGAAGGAGTGTCTTCCCTGCCCTGAGGTTTTCCTCATAAAAAAGGATTAAACCCAAGGACTAAGTCCAGATGGACTTGGACCTTTTAGAGGAATCATAAGCCACACAACAGTCGTCACCAATGAAATTGATCTAAAAACTAATTCAAGATATTACATATTGGGTTGGATATCTGTAAAATATTTCTAATCCAAGTCAAAGGATTTATCGATAGTGCCGTCTGCAAAAGATTAAAACGATTAAAACTTCTTAATAACATTTTATCGACTCCAGCTAGGCAGCCAACCAAAAGCAGTTTCTGTTTTCAATAAAGATCTCCTAGTGTCATCATCTCTTCATCCTCTTTTTTTGTACAGATAAGAGATAAACGATGATGATTTAATCCGCTGATGTTCTAGATGCATTTTCTATACGACTTAAATTTGAAAACGAAAAATAAGAATCTGCACGTATCCGGAATTTCTATTTATTTGCTGCTTCCTTCTATATTTTAACAATTAATCTTCTCAGTAAAATGAAAAGTGTTTACAAATTTATTACTATATGTAAGAAAATGCTATCTAGAAAAGACGGAAATAACGTTTATAAAAAACTCTCAGGGTTTGTTGGAGGTTACTTAAGATTAGCTTAAGATTATTGAAATGCTATACGATGTAACTGAAGATGAGATTTGAGGTATCTGCTCCATAGATTGGTGTTGTTAGTGCGGCTTTGAATTCCTTTGCTTGTTGTGGATAAGACTGTTAGATAAAGAGGACACAGATTGTACAAAGTTGAATATTTTGAAATACTCAAAAGGTATTACATGTTGGTGGTACGTGTAATTGGTCTCTGAAAGTGAAAGAATCCACCACGCGGGCCGTACCTGATTTAGATCTTAAAAGTTTATACTTTGACACCAGCTTTGTTGGATAAGTGTCAGAGAATCATTGTAGAATGTACAAGTAGAAAAATAAAATGCAGTAAGTTTCTTCTGTGTAAATATCACGTTAGATCGTAATCATTATCATGTCATGATATGATGCAACAGTTAAGCATTTCCTAGAGATTGGCAATCCGATCTTTAAATGTAGTTGAATAAAATGCTGTAAAAGATATGTAATAATTTACTTATTCCTTGTTTATTATTTTTTAAATAATCTTACAAGAGGATTAAGACATGTTACCATCAACAGGTTGGCCTCGTAGTCAGGTATGAGATTAATTTAAGTACAAATCCATATCTTTCTTTCGAAATTAAATACAGCAGGTTATAAGGGGGCCAAAGGGTGTTCATATTTTTAAGACGTGACGAGAATGATAAGTGAAACCTTAAGATTTGATTTATTGGAACTTGGGATTAAATAGTATTAATGGAGGAAATATATTTCATATATTAATCCAAACAACTTGACTAGAAACTAGAATGCTAGTAAAATATGATTTCATCCCGCTATGATAATTTGTTATATTATTTTACGGTAAAAAGGTAATTGAATAAGGTATATTATGTATTTCAACTTTTATGCAATGTCTTAAAATGTTCGATGTCTTATGATGTCTGTTTTTTAATTGCTGTTTATATAATAAGCTGAATTCTTTACTAACTTTTAGTTAAAGTAACTTTTCCACTTGCAAATTTATCACTTGCCACATGGATGTTATAATTACAAAAGGCAATGAAGTTATTGTACAGTTTAACTCAAAATCCAGAAACTTTTGGTACAGTAATCTGTCTAGTAGGGTTATCATCGCTGTAATTTAAGGGCAATGTTTGTTTGTAAAGCCGGAAGTTATCCATTTTAATATTAACATTTGAATCCGCTTTTAATCGACAAAAAATACTTTAAGGAATCACGCGTTATTATAGTGATTAGTCTGATTAATAATATTAGGTAGTGCCAGTATACTCACAGTACCGTAGATGACTTTCTTTCTACTCGACAGCCCACCTGTGACCTCGTGATAAGAAAGATATTTAAATGATAACCTTATTATTTATCCCATTACTCATCTGCAACCCTAAGACCAAAACTTTTGAAAAAAATCAATAGGATTTTTTATAGTTTAATTGACCTTTTTCATGTATCGTGATTCTACTACTACGCATCTAACATTTCACCGTTTGATTCTTATTAACTGTTTGTAAAACTATTTTAAAAAATCTGCACACTATGCAAAACGTGCAGCAAATCATTTTTTCATGTTTTAATCATCTCTGCATCATTGTAGACTTTTTAAGCTGTAAATACCTAAATATTTTGCATTACATTTTTTCAAGATTAGCTTATAGTAATTCTAAATGATAATATTGTTTTCTCAAAAAGGATAATACGCTTTGGAACAGATTTCAAATCTGACTAAATCATATTGATGCAGTAATCAATGAATCATATTATTATTTGCTTTGCTTTTTTACTATCAATGACTCATACCAATCCCCCACCCCATCCTGTTTCTTTTGCCCATGAACATAATTCATCACAAATTTATTTAAATTCTAGACAAGATTAAAATATATATATTTTTACATTTTTTTGCAATTACCCAAATGAGATCTGTTTACAGTAGCTAAAACTAAAACACTATATACTTTTCCCGTAATTAAAATACCATTGGCAAACGACGCAGTTAACTAATCCGTTGTTTACATCGAAATGAACGGTAAATATATAACAACTAAATAATAAATAATAGTATAATATGTAATCACGAGAATTTACCAATAATTAGCATTTTAGTGACAATGCACTTTCGACCAGCGATTGTGCTTCTAGCCTGGAACCATCTCATTCTTAAAGTATCATCATTCACACTGGTTATTTAATAAGTACCTTAAAAAGGCCTTGAAAACTTAAGGTACTTTTTTAATCTCTTCCATAACTGCATTCTCTTCCCATCCCTAAAAAATTATTATTAAGGTACCGTACCAATTAATTGCCTACCACAAGGGAATAAACAATATGGAGACAGGAAGGATTGGATTGTTCTGCAAGACTTACATGTAATCTTTTATATATATAAATGTAACAGGGTGACAGAACATGTAATAATGTATCAGGCTTATCTTTAACAAGATGATACTCAAAGAACTGTAATAAAGAACATTTAAATAAGTTCTTCTGTACCCGCACGAGTACATTGCGAAATTTTCCACCTTGTTCTGTTAATTGCTAGATCATGTAGAAGCAAAAGATTAAAAATCCTTTTGTTTTTCTCTCACAGAAAACAATTTGATAGAAGATGTATTACGCAATAACAGATCTAGTCATTTAAAGGATTATTAAACAACGACATAATAATACAGTAGGACTTTATAGACTTTGTAATATTGCCAGCGGATTCGACGAGACAGGTACCTTGAAGACTGTAGACCGTATTGGATTAGGGCTGAATTGACTTTCCGAATGAGATACAACAATTGAGGTCATTGCATGTATATAGCCCTCGTTGTTACATTTCAGGTTCTAAGCGTAGACTCTGTGGCTCCTAAGACGGAGTTCTAAATCACAGAGCTGCTCGAAAAACCCATCATTGGGGAAGATTTGGCGTTTAGTCCTATAACCAGAACACAATGGTTTGGGTTTATTTTGAGATCATTCCAAAAAAAACTCAAGATTAATTAAACTTTCGATGCAAGTTAAAAACATAAAATATGACGTCAGCTCAATATGACAGTGACAAGTGACTGAATTGAACTTGCATTGACTTTTAATATGGAAAACAACCCAAGTCTTTACCTAACCATCCTCACAGCGTCTTTTGCAGACATTCCTCGTTTTGTCATAAGGTACGCAATGATAAGAGTGGCAGAACGACTTATTCCTTGTTGGCAGTGCACGTATACTTTACCTATGATGAAAAAACATAATTATTTCAACTCCTTCAACAATTTTCCATTACTTGTCAAATAGTTGACAATTGCAACATCCAAGGAATGACACCTTTTAATTCCAAATACTCAAGGTTATTTATGGTACAAAGTCAGACAATCCTGGCTCGTGGGTAGAACGTCTTTTTTACTCTTACCTCCTTTCAACAATGCATCATCAATGAACCGAGTGCACTCATCAAAATATCTCCAGAGAGGAAAGCGTTTCTCATCATGGGCCTGGACTCCCTTGAAGATAATTTCTGAATGGCTGTAATAAGATGGCTTGGTTAGAACACAGGTTCCACAGAGATCTTTCCTTAGACAATCGTCACAAGCCATAGCTGCATTAAGAATGTGTGTCACTCCTTCTCTAGCCAAAGTACGGACGCTGAGGGCAGTTGATCTATTAAATTTATAGTTTCAAATGATTTTTGGAATCAGTAAAGAAATTGGGTATCATTATTGACCCATATATATTTCAAATATACAGTATATAGACCCTTATAATAAGACTTACGCATCTCCCAAGATAATTCCAGGGAAAACCTCGTCATACGAGTTCCTTGGGGGGCACCACCGTTCTTTGACAATCTCCCTGAGATCTTCCTTAGTTGTACCATATCGCCTTGAATACATTTTGAAATTTAATTCACTGATGATTTCACAAAATTCCACAACAAATTATAAATTCGCTTTAGAGTTTTCCTTTCAAAGCTGACTTTAGGCACAGATTGTACTACCAAGGACTTACAAAAATAAATTTCAAGGATTTTTGATAGTGAAATTGATTAAACTCGAGGTAAAGGAAAATCGGAAGCAGAGAGAGATGGACCTTGGTAGCTTGTTACCTCAGGAGACAAAGACGTGCGACTGCGACTGGGAAGCTTGGGATGTTCTGCTTAAGCTTAAAAAGTTAGTTTCGCATAAAATTAAACTTTGTTGGTGGTTATATTATAAAAGTTTATTTAAACATGGATATACTGATAAAGATCTAAGATATAAGCCATTTAATAAAGCCCCGAGACACTAAAACTAACCATCACTAGATATAAGTAGATGAGATTCTTGTGAATTCGTGATTACGTTATCTGCATATAGGGTTCGAGAAATAGGATAAAGAATACCCTGAGTTCATGGCAGAAAATTCTAAAAATAAGCTCTTTCTCCCGTTTCCGTTCCGTCTTCCTGAGTAAATTGTAATTTTAACATGTGCCAAACTATGCTGAAATAGTGTAGTAGCAGAATGCACAAAGAGAATACAAAAGCCATGTGGTCCTATCCACTTTTTAAAAAAAGATTCATTCTTGACTGTCTCATTTTTATCCTAGTTAAATTAAAATGGATTATCTGGCAATGAGTGCAAGTCACATATAATACGTCACTATCAAATTAGAAAAAGGAGGACATTCATATAAAAACTTATTAATAATCTTGTACACGCCAAGTACGCCTACGAGCTTTGTTTGTCTTAAGCCATTATTTAAAATCTGATAATTCTCAAGACACAATTATATTATGATCAATGTTTTACACATTACTTTGCAGCAAGAACAAGATAAAAATGTGATAACAACACAGACTACGTAATAATGTTAAAACATTTTAGAACAAGTTTGAACCAAATTAAGCAACATTTCCAGATTAAATATTTATAAAAGAAACTATTACATAATAATTTCTTATCTGTATGAAAAAATATTAATGCTTGAAAGAAATACTTTTATTCAATTTGTTGAAGGATGTAACACTCATCTGTTTGATCTAATTCATGAAAAATACACTTTGGCTACATTTCAAGGAGAGTTCTTTAACTTTTACGTTGTAAAATATGTCATTGTCAAGGTTGACAAAAAATTAAAGTGCCATTCCAGTAGAAACAGAAGCAGAAAAAATATGAATATAAAAATATACGATGATGTTAAGAATTTACCCAGTATTTTTTTATTAGTTTACTCATGTATGCCAAAGTTTACTTTAACCGTGTAATGTAATGTTTTGAATAGATTTATGAATGATGATGATAAATGACATACATATATATATATGCTTTGCGTGGGTATGGAAAAATAAACTTTTTAAATTTAATTTGAGAACAGGTTTATATATTTTTGCTTGTACAAGCCGAAAGTTTCTTTAGGAAAGTTCAAGGAGTTTGTGCGGGTGTTGAAGTGTCGATTGCTTTTGTTGTAGGTTTTTTTCCTTGAAGAAATCATGTTTTTATCTATTTACAAGATATGTGAGATGAAGTTTATAGCTCTTATGAACTATTTTTAAGTATAAATTGGGTCGAGATAGAAACTTGGAAGTAAAGCATCAGATTAGCCGTATGTATTTATATATATAGCTGTGTTCAATAATCAATAGCCACAAAACTTTCATCATTTTTTATGCATGGGATTTAACATCGAATTTTGTAGCTTTATGTAAAAGGAAATTTTTGCATATTTATTATTAAACTATTGAATATTATTGAAAAATAAAATGCATTAATTTTAAAAAATAAAGCTTTAAAGCTTTAATTGTTAATTAGAAAATTTGTTGAAAGCAATAAATAGCATTGGGTCAGTCTTTTACTGATAGGAGAACATAGTACAAAGAGTGAAAGCAGCTTTCACTTTTCTCTAATTTCTTTCAATTAAAAACCAGTCCGTATTTGCAAGACCTGGATCGTCAATATAGTCGTCAAAGTAAATCTTAGTAAGATTCCAAAATTAGTTTGACTTTTAATCATTAACCTTTGACCTTAACAAAAAAAACATAAAATAAAACAAACTTTCCCCTTTCATAGGTAAATGTAGGAAAGGGAAAGTTTCGAATGAAAAATAATAATAATATTTTGCATGTTTTTATTTCCACACTACGCTCAACGCAAGACTTTTACTTGCGCAGCTCACTGCAGAGAAAGCGCCAATACATTTTATTTGAGTTGAATAATAAAAACCCATCATGATTATTCAAAATTTACTTTAACTTGGGAAAGTTTTTAAATTGAATTGTTAAATAGATTTAAAACTTGTACAAGTTATTTATCAAATTCAGGTCAAAGGTCAAAATACTTAAAGTATTATTTCACTACTGCTAGTGAAATAATAATAATTCTTAATTAATCTCTGAATATTTTAAATTGATTGCGATGGCTGAGAATACAACTGATAAATCGAAAGTGCAAGTGGAAGCCAATATTTTCCTTGTGTGCTTCATTCCATTACTAATTCTTTGTAGTAAATTCGTTCCAACATTGTCTTCATGGGTAAGTGTTTTGAAAATATTTAAAAGTTTTAAAATTAAAATTACGTATAGATTTTGATATAAAAATAATAAATTAATTAATAATGTGTAAAAAAGCTGTAAGCTTATGGCCTCATTCGTCTGACGTAGAGGTCAGAGTTCAGCAAGGCTACGAGTTTGAGGTCAACTTTACAGCTGACAGGCCTACGAACTGTGAACTGTTTACTAAAATGAAAAATGAAAACAAAAGTATTTTGGAAATGCCCACAAAAAAATGTTTTTAATTAGTTCGTAGTTTTTTGAATATTTTATTCTGAATCGGATTGACGGTTACGATAATTATTGAATGAAATAAAGATGAAAGGCTGATACGATTTGCGTAATGTAATTATTATTTTGCAGATTTCCAAAAGATGTTTCGGTCTAACAAAAAACGAAGTTGAACAAGTCACACAGGCTATGCTGATAAAAAAAGAAATGAATTCAATTTCAATGGTGGATGAATTTGCAAAGTATGCTAAATTACAAAGAAAACTTAATCAAGTTACTTTAGACTTGGAATCTAGTGGTGAGAAATCAAAATATAATGTTATTCAATGCATTTAATGTAGAATTTGGCTTATTCAATTTTATTTTTACTTATTTTTAACAAGACATATTAATTTTGCATTTTTTTATTTTACAGCGGAATGCAGAAAACTTCTCCAACAAAGAATATACAAATGGATAATGGGAGGCCTATGTGTGACGATTGGAATTTTGTACATTTCATTGTTAGCTTTTGTTGGAACATCTACACCGGTGTTTGTTACACCAAAGCATTGGTTCTTCCCTTTAGATGCACTTTTGGCCTATCCTACTGGAATTAGTGGAGCAGTAAGCATTCCTGTTTGGACACTTTTGACAAGAAATGTACTATCATATTTAGTCAAGACGTAGTTTTATTTTGGGAAAATAAAGTACAAAAATGTTAACAATGTTATGCAATATCTTTTATGAATATTCGTGTATATAATTATTGTATTGTATTGTTAACTTAAGTTTTAGTGTATAGTTATAAACTTAAAAAGTAACTATTACGTCCAACTTGTATAGTCTTTTTGAGTGTCAAGTTTGTATAGATTAAAAAAACTTTCATAGCTAAGGCAGAAAAATACTTTGTTAAACGATCTGTTATATTCATTAACTTCATGTTTGCAGCTTCTAAAATAACAAAAACGCCAGTGAAACTTGAACTTTTCATGTTAAATGATTTTGCTATTCTACAACAAACTATCTTTGACTTTTACCGAATTATTTAATTCTGTTTCACAAGCGCAGCATTTTTCGCTATTTTATTGTATTGTCCAGTCTTATTGATACTTCAAGTGTTTCTCGTAACTTTCCCCTTTAGTCCTTTCTTTCATGTTGAATATGGTAAGCATATTATAATAGATTGAAGAACCCAACAATCAGATGTAAGTATTTAACAGATTAACAAACGAAATTTAACTCTAAAGAGAATGCATAAGCTGTTCAATATTCTTTCATAATTATGAAATTATGATATGAGATACATTGATATTTCTACTACTTCTACTTGCAACTGAAAGACAGCTAGTATAATAATTATTGAGGATAAGACCTTGTCATAAAAAAGTATGTTTATAAATTTAAAATAGACTTACCCACCATGTCACAATTGACCTGAAATATTTAAAAGATAAGCCCAAAGCGAAGTCCATTCCATTTACGGTATAGCCGAAAAAATATAATAATAAACAACCCTACCTTAATACCTATTTAATACCTTAGGTTAACTTAACCAAGGGTAACATTTAATTGAACTGAATTTGAACTGAATACCGAGAATCGGAATAAATACAGGTTAGAAAAGCAAATACATAACCTATCCTTTAAGCCATTTCCAATTATGTGCACCATAACATCATTTATTATTCCAAAATAATCTACGGTATAACTTTATTTTGACTCTATTTCGCAGTAAATTTTGTTTATTTCACGATCACCTTTAAATGCCCTTATTTTGAGTCTAATTATCCAAATGTCAAACAAAAAACTTCAATACCACAACCATTAACATTGCAACATAACAAATCCTTCATTAGTAGTAATCCTTGAGTTTTGCATTAAAATTCTTGTTAGGCCTAAGTTGAAGTAAATTGGCCCTGACATTTATGGGATGAGTTAAAAAACAAAGAAAAATCAAGGCCCTTTTCCATACACGAATACACGAATTCCCTATGGCATAGTGTACTTTTAGATTATATACCTCTAGTGCTCTATATTAACAAAAGCGTTTTCTCTACTCTGAATGAGTACGGTTTTAATACTTCTAGAAAGTTGTTTTCGTGAATACCTGGCATACTCTGGCTCATATTTCACATATTTCATTCTTTAGGTACAAAAGAGAAACCCAGACAGTATGTATGCAAAGCTTTCACAAGAAAATGCATTGAGTGACTCAACATTAAAAAACAAGTTGTGTATAGATGAATATAATGAAATGAAGGCTTTCCAGTCTCCAGGCCTCTACTGGAGAAAATAATAAAGAAATATCGGCTGGCTGAAGGCTACTTTTTAAATAAACAGAGTTACATTATTAGTAAAGAAGATCAATAAAATAGTGACATTAGTGTTGTCCTTGATGTTGTTGGGGGATATTTTGTTCGTTCCGTGCACAACAAGAATTACAGAATAGGTTAATGCGTCTTTCTTTACTAAAGACATTATTATATTAAGCCATGTACCAATCGACCCACTACTACTACTACTGGATACAAAGTACTTGTACAAATACGTGTTGAATGTGATGATATCGATCATCCATAAAACATACATGGGATCATCTTGCAAAAGAACAAATGACTAAAAAACACACTAATAATACTCCAACCCTAAGTCAAAACATTTTTGGATGTAAACTAACCCTTTCGTCAGATCTAGGATAAATATCTAGGACTACTTGCTAGGATATAGAATCAAAAATATAAAATACCGATAGAGTTTACCATAACCAACCGACGAAGCGAACCAAGGTCCTTTAATACTTCTGCTTCAGAAAACATACCATCTCCATAGGACCCAGTCCACTCGACTCATGGACTTCTTGCATACAAGTAGGGGATGTAGGTCACCTCTATTTCTTTATTACAAATGAGTAGAATAACTAACTCTAGTCTCATATTCCATATTACTCATTCTATATAATACAACCCTTTTTTGTTTAGGTATTTCTATTCCATGGTGGTACAATCAAGTGATGAGTTATGTAATTGAATGGTACACTTATGCTCGTTCAAAGGGTTACTTTTTATTCATATGTGTATTTTTAAACTTTCTATTTATTTTTAATTGCATACAATTAATAACAAATATACTTTACAATACAATAATGGGTATAAATGGTTTTTAACTTTTTAGTAAGCAAAAAACTTTGTTCATTTCAAAATTTCAATTTTACAGCCTCACTATGTTTTTCAATTCAAAATAGTAAGGGCGATTGTTTAATTGCTTATGGGTTTCGAACTAATTTGGGTATATGATTTTTTATGAAGATCTGGAGAAAGTGGAGGTATTGAAATTAAGGTTGAAAGTAGTAATAGTTAACCAGAGAATGGTATTAAGTTTCCAATTAGATTTAATGAGTAATTATTTTCTTTAATAATTAGTGTTCTAAAAATGAATGTATACATCTGAAAACATCGAATGCATATGAAGAAAGTTTTAAATAAAAAATTTTCAACCTCTAAAACTTAAGTTTTATTTAAATATATTTTTACAGTTTATTAGAAGTAAAACTATTTGCACGTTGAAAGAAACTATTATCTTTATTTTACGAGTATTTTTCAAATTTCATATAATAATCAATAATAATAGCTTTTACTCCAAAATAGAATAAAATTTGAAAATGTAATAAGTTTAGAAATGAACAAATTCAAAGAAAACTTTCAAATTCCCTCGAACGAGCTTATCGAATGTCTGCTAGTTGCTTTATTTCCATCCTTTGTCTATCTCTCTCCCTGCTTGCCTTGACTAGAATAATGTGGCTTTTTTATGTTTCCAGTAACAAGTAACTAACATAAAAAATCAAGAGAAAGAAGGTTACTTTTTTTACACATCCTAAAATTAAAACGATTCACAATGAAACCAATGTATAGGATTGTGTATAAACATGATAAGCAGATGCCTAGTCACATACTAAATATTAGGACAAACCTATTTGGTTACAAATTAGAACCACTTTTCATTTCAAGGATGAACTCCCTGGAAAAAAGAGATGATTGGGGTTTGTTGGAATTGGTGTCCCTGGAATTTGAAACTAGAACTCGAGACATTCATTATTCCATATAAAAAAACATATATCTTTTACAAACTTCCAAGTAACTTTCCCATTTCTACTCAACTACAGGATTTATATGTATCAAAAGTTTCATAGCCTATATAGCAACATCATCTCATCAGGGAATAAGTGTTAGAGAATAAGGGAAGGTTGAAAAATAGGTCAAATAAGTAGAGTGGGATGCCCTTGTCTCCTATTTGTTATGATCATCATCATCATCACTGAATTTCGTCGTATTTTCTTTCTCTTTTATATACCCCATACTACCTATATTTTAATATCATAGGAGAGTAAACTATTAGACCTGTGAACCAATTTCTCCTTGAAAAGTTATTCCTACTTTCTACAAGAGTTTTAGACAGAGAGAGATAGAGAGTTCCCGATTTCTTATAAATTCCCTGTTATCCTCGGAAATATAGGTGAGTAAAGTGGAATGGCCCTGAAAATTAACCGGGTTTTTGTTGGGTGAGAGAGCGACTGTCTGACTCTGACTGGTCTTGTCTGATATTATAAAATGAACTGAACCATCCTGCAACCTTCAATGCAAGTAATGGTACAATCGCAATCGCATCATATCATATCCTTCTCTTTGTAAGTTGTTTGGTTATGGTGGGTAAGAGTTTATGAGGAAAATGGGTAGTTTCTGTAGTTCGGTTCGGGATTTTATACAACATTATGAGATGACGAAGTATATTGCTCCTTGTTTCTGGTACAACTCGTAGAAATGCTTTATTATTGAGTTTTCTCAGAAACTGAAGGTCGACCCTGTGCGTTTTATATAAAATCAGGGCTATTCTGAGAAATAGAAGGAGAAATGAGCTCGTTCTCTGCCTGTTGAAGGACATTTAACTCTCTAAAGCCACATCCCACTAGGCCAGGGCTGACTTGAATGAAGACTTGACTTACTTAACTAATACGGGAAGAATCTATCTGAAAACTTTTGAATTCAAAAAGAAAGAATATAATATAGGAATGAAACTGGTGGGAGGAGGGATTCGGATTCTGTTTGTAAAGTCCAATCCGGACTATCGTCATTATTACAGAGTCGCAGTAGTAGTAGTATTAGTACCATGGTGGGGGTAAAGCATATTACATATTCGGAATATACCCTAGTTTTTTAACATTCAATAAAATGGAGATATGTATACATATGGCTTTCTTTATCTGGTTTTAGTTCATTTCATTGGAATCAAGGACCTTCTATTCTCGACAAAAGGGGAACATCGGTTAGTAATGTAAACTCATGGCCATGGACTGTACCGTACCGGGAGGTAATCTAGAGTGGAAAGGGATGGTTGGCTAAAAAGAAGCTTTTGTCGTTCCAAAGTGGAGTAATAAATATTACGTAGAACGAACGGGATTTAGGCTTAACATTCAAAAGACTTAACCTTGGGTTACTTACGGTCTTTCGGGAATGGGAATGACCTCCAGAATAGCTTAGTATACAGGGGAAATACCCGTATTAGATTAAAATGATACTAAGAATCCACATGTTCGTCACATTACCTTAAAAAACCTTGTGTTATTTATTATATAATTGTGTCCTACCTGGTTCTTCTGGTTGGATGGATGGAACGGATGGTGTATTGGATTTCTCGTAGGCAGATAGTTTCCTTTTTCTATATTCTATTAGATAAAGGTGAAATGACATTTAGAATTTTGGGAACAAAAGAGGATTATATATTTACATAAGCCCATAGTCTCTCATGTACTAATGTAAACTGATTTCGAGGTGAAGACGGAGAAAGTTATGCAAATGGCAAAACTTGGAAAGGATATAGAGAAAAGGTTACGGGTTAAATAAAGACAAAGGGGAAAGAGAGATTCTAAAAGCTTTTTTATCTCCTTGTTTTTACTTTATGAATATTTTGTTAATTAATTAGAGATGCTTTTCTTTTGCAATTTACTCACGTAATTATTTTCAAGGATTTCTTTTGCTTTTGCATTGATAATAATTAGAATATGAAAGTGGAGACTTATGATTAAAATCCAGCTATAAATATGGTACAATAAATATTTACAAAGGAAATACTTGGATTTTAAGATTCAAGGCTTTACATTTGTATTTTAATACTTGCCTCATTATACTTATTGTACCTTTTCACTGTATCTTGTTTTTAATATAAATTAGGATTAGTATTTTATTAATATCATTTCATCAAAACGTTGCTCAATGTCATTGATCGGTTATCTTGGAATTTCAAACTCTGACTTGACTGTATTATTTAAGAAGCTTTAAATTGACGTCTTCTGTCGTCAATAATCTTATCTCCTGAAATACCTGAGATTTTGTTATTTCTAGTTATGAAAAAAAAACGATTTTTTAGCTTATTTTTGCTGAAGTATAAAAATTATGATTCCTCTTGAGTAAATATTTAAAACTAAAAGTCAGTAAAAGCAGGTAAAAGCATTATAAAAGGTTGTTTGTTAAACTGGCCGTATTACTAGTTCAATCAGTCATGCTAGTCATGCATGAGTTTTAAAACATTCAGTTGCCATATTCAAGGCTATCTGAATTTTTTCATGTTTTTCATCAAGTGACACACAACCAAAATGTCTAGTTTGACATTGACATGAAAAGATTTGCCAGATAGGCACCGCACCCCACTTTTATATAACGTTTTAATCAAAAAAAGAAAAAAAGAGAAAATTATTGCAGAATAATCATAAAGATTGGAATTGGAGATGGGGAAACTTATGAAAATAATGAACCGTTCAACCTTATCATATTAACGCTTCGATTTTGATTCTTTATCAAGTGCTTCTGAGTGCTCGTTAGCTTTTGAAATGAGATATATGGGGATGATGGGGGTGAAAAAGGAAGCGTGTGCATGCATCGCATCGATCACTACTTCACCTTCATCAGTCATCATCACTAATAAGGAGAATGGAACACAGCATGGCATTATTGAAGGCTGTAACCTCCGCTCCGATTTCGGTTTTCAAAGTCGCTTATGCAGCTGTCCGTTGTTTGCAATGCAAAATGCAACCTTCTAGTCTCTAACTTTGTATATTACAAATATATCTCTTCTCCTTGAATTTTATCTTCAATAAGATAAATTGTATAGCTCTTGAACTTAATCGGCTTTTTCATTTTATGTTTCTGTACTGGTGGTATAGCCATTAGAATGAATGATGTGGTTCGGGTTTATGAGATCTCTACCCGTTTTAATTAAATTTTACTTATGGCTAGGGGTTGGGATTTTTGCTGACGCAGACAGAATTTTCAAAATTTACTCCTACTGGGCTGACTGAAAGTATCAGTATATGTGTTTAAAAAAAAATTATAATCTAAACTGTTAGACAAATATCAAATGTGAATGCTATTGAAATGTTTTTTTTAAATTTCTACAAAATTGTAGGTATTGATTTCAAACAAAGAATGAAAACGTGACTGATTGATAAAACTTCAAAGAAACCATAGTCGACAGTATTCCTTTTTGTAGCGGTGTTTTCCTAATTAGTCATCTCTTTTCTACTTTAATTAACTATTTTAACAAAACTTTTCATCAAAGGGTTAATCTATGTAAGGATGAATAAGCTCTGTAAAAGGGTTAAATTTAAAAACATGAAATCTCCTTGATACGTGATAGTTTACAAAAATCATAAGCTCCATTTATTTTCAGGGGAATGAAAACAAAGTTGAAATTGAAACCCCTTTACACTCGTATTGAAATAAAAGTAGATTTTGCTTTTTCTCTCTCCCTACTTACTGGATAAATATAGGATTTACATAAAAATGATTTTGCTTTCGTTTAATTTCATTTCAACCTTTTAGGTTTGTTTGAAAGCTTAGTCACTAAAGAGTTTTTATAATTTAGATATTTTGTAATTTTAAAAACATCGAAAAGGATTAATTGCCAAACGAGATATAAACTTTGGATTAAATCCAATAGATCAGCAGATCGATCAGCCAGATGTGTAGTTTACACAGCGATTCAACCGAAATAAAAATGTTTCTTTGTGTATAATAAAATTGCACTAGAATTTTTTCCAGTCAATGTGATTTTTTAATATATTTTTATATCTTTTTTTAATCCAAGCCAAAAATATCAGACATTTCCTTTGTTTTGTTCTTCCATCATATCCATTTGTAATTCAGAGAGATTATTTATAAGATAAGAATACACACACAATACAGCCAGCCTCCCCATCCATACTGCCTAGATAACAATCGGAACTTGTCCTGCAACACTAATCATTAAATAATAATGCCACACCAGCATATCACGAAGAGTGATTGATAATCAAGGTCCTTGAGCCCGACCCGAAACCTTCAGAAAGCAGACTCAACTCAAATACTAAAATAATAAAAAACACTCTCCTCATTTTAGCCACACGACAAGACGACAGCCACTACGACCGGCGACCTCAGTCAGAATCATTCTTATCACTCTTTGATTATTTAAACTATTTACTTGCAACTTCCTATCGCTATTATTATTGTTTTCTATTTAAATACAAGATACTGCTTGCTTAGTAGGCATATTTTGAGCTTTTGTTCCTGCCCCTTGGGACAGTCAAAATAGTCAAAAAGTCAAATAAAGTCAGAGCATATGCATTGGGGAGTCAAATAACGCTTTAAGCAAAACTAAAATTCTCATTAAATAATGCCACAAGCAGTTAGCTTCAAGCTGTTTAGTAAAAATGAAACTTATCAGATAGACCTGAAGCCATTCATTCCCTGAAGGGCATAATTTCATGGTGTAGTGAGTTGGTTTTGGGGGAAATTTAGCTTGAAGGAAAGGAAAGCCAGAAGCTATTTAAAAGGAAAAAGATAAAAGAATACCTTTTTTTAAATAGCTGGAAGCTAATAGCATTAGCTAACAGAAACAAGGGGTAAATTTCATTATTATCGGAGATCAAGTTTTCAACATTTCAAGTCAGAGTGAACTGAACTTTTGACAAGAGAACCCACAATAACCCCTAACCATATCATAGTTTCATATTGGGCATTTTTTACTGAAATCAGAATGCTACCAATCTAAACGTAGTAACAACTACAAAGACTTTTTATGCAGGGTGATGTTTTGAGTTTTAAGAGATTGGTCGGCTTTACTTTGTATTGTTTAGCTTTTTTATAATCCTAAAGCTTCAGCTATGCAAACCTTTTAAAGATACATATACCATACCATATCATATTTTGCATTTGTCTGACATTCAATACGACAGGAAATCAAGAATCGTTAGTTTTATCTATCTGCTCACTTTATTTAAGGTTTAACTAACTTAAAGATTTATAAATACATTATTTACATGCCTTGAATTGAACTAAAAACTAAATTTAGGTTGAAAAACAGCTTAATGATAACAGACGGGATCTCACATCAATATGGTCACCTTTCACTTTGTGACTTATTGGTTCTAAAATTATCCATCTCAAAAAATTGTACTATGATGTTATGAGTGAATATATCTTATATGCCATTAATGATTTAAATATTCAAGTTCAAAAAGTTTCAACATAAACAGAAGCCATTTAAAAACCCCGATTTCAAAGCCAGTTCCAAAAGTTAATCTAAATAAAACCCCTGCATTGGTGAAAGGTGATACTGGATAACTTTCTCTTTTCTCTTTCACTTTCACAAAAGACTCATTTCATTACAGGCAGCACATGCGCAGGTAGGGGTATAGTAACGCTCCTATCCTTCATGGCAACTTTATTTCAATACAGCAAAATGAGAAAAAATCAATATGCTTCCGCTAGTTTTCACTCTGCTTTCTCTTGCTGGTATATATTGATGGTTTTGATTGTATTTTGCATTTCAAATTAGTTTTTTAAAAAATTTTAGTTAAAAATTCGACATTCCAAACCATTTAACTTTTATTCTACATCCTTAATAAAATTCATCTCACAC
>JAQGAA010000707.1:0-19963 GCA_034696425.1 Isotoma viridis
TTTTTGACTAGTTTGTGATAAAAGTACAATTGCTCAACAACCTACATCTTATCGTTTAATATTAGTTTGATAACGATGGATAAGGAAACTCTAAAGAGTGTATTTATGCAGCAGAGCAAACATGCAATGCATGAATAGTCTATTTGAATTTAGAGATAAATAATTTATCAATATTATTTGGAAATTAATGCATTTTGTTCAAAAAGATAAAAATTTAACTTTGATTTTCATCATCATCGAATTGTCCAAAAGCTTATCCAAGGTAGTTTTGAACTACATATTTAGTTATTTGTGTATTTTTTTTTTGAGACAACTTCCAAGTTACAACCATGTTACGACAATCATTCACTTACAGACGAATGTCTGTTTTGATCTGTTTTCAATCAGAACTCTGCATATACCAATAAATGTTTTTAAATGTTAAAAACCATATTTTATTCTGTAAACTCCTTTGGTGCTATTGATAAACTTGATCTCAAACAGGGTCATCTATTCAGATAATTTTTCTAGTTGTAAACCACACAGAAATGTTAAAGAGAGGTAACGATGATTGCTAATTCTCTACAGTTGACAATTAATAACAATGAAACTACAAGTTTCACGCAGGGTACTTTTCAATTTAAAAAATAAGATTTAGGAAAGATACTTAAGAAAGACCTTTTTAAGTTGTAAAGTGGACTCATGAGGCTTAAAGATTTGGAAAGAAATTGGATAAAAAAATTCGATTGGATTAGGATTTTGAAGCTTCAGTGTAATACAATAATACAAATACAGTAATTTTTCTCTGTACGCTTCAGGCTTCATGCTCATTTCGATTGTCAATGTACGTACATATACGAACCAAATTTGTCATTATTTTTATCAAAAGCTGTCTGATACCACTTAAAAAGATTCTTAATAATAATAATCCAACAGTAGTTGTATTATTGCTTGAGTTGGCTGTTGGTGATGGTTATTGGATGGTGACGGTGGTTAAAAGTGATGTGATGACTGACTGCCTGTACTACGGAAAAATAATCCAATTAGAATATTATTCAATAGAGTTGAGAGCATTACATTTATTATTAGAAAATCCACATGGCTCTTTTTTACTGACAAATTCAGACATTCATTCTACTCCTGCATTATGTTTTATATTATATCAGGAATGTAAGATATCTCTTATGATGGTAAGGATTCAATAGGATTCAATATGATTCAGCTGTCTCATTTCATTCAACAATTCTACAAGTAACAATTGGCACAATGGATCGACCAGAGGTATTATGCATGTGAGTGGGGGGATCAAACTTTCCTAACAAACCTGAATCTCTCTGAACCTTTAACTACTAAATAAGCCCTCCTATACAACTAACTATCATCTCCTTGTGTACTAAATCACCAACCCATGATGTGTACATTTTACAAAACTGTTCTTCATGAAAGAAAAGCGATCTTTCCTGTTCATTGAAAAAAATATATGTGGATTTTTTCACTGTCTTCGTCTATAGTTAAAAATCTTAAAAGGTTTTTGTCCTAGTAGTACAAAACCTCTTGGTGTATGTTGAATAATCTATTTTGAAGAGGTTAGCGCACACCTACTATATCTTTAATAATAAATTTTGAGAACGAAGAATTTCCCATTTTAATATGATTCATCAACAGTTTATGCAAAATTGTTGTATTTCGCTCATATTTTTCCAATGTATTTAGCCTTAAGCAGCTATACGGAGATAAATGGCAATAACTTAAAAAGTGCTTCATTTTTTCAAAGCAAAAAATTCTTTTGTGTCTTTTGGCTACCCAGAATTTTTCTCACACTTAAAGAATGCTCAGAAGTCAGTAGTACTGATTCCTTGTCAGAGAAGAAGAGAACTGTATGAGAAGCGAGATATTAAATGAGAATGAATGACTGAATACTTTTATGAATTGAATTCCTCTCACCTTTTTCTTATTCATTTTCTGCGTTGCTTTATCCTTTATCCCTTGTAAATTTATGGACATTCAGAAGTCAATAATTGCCTGAGGTAAAAAGGAACAATGTTTTATTATGGGAAGGAAAAATCACATTTTCCCATGCAACAATGAAGAATGTAAACAGACTACGCGTGCATGTAATGTTCACAGACGAGCCAAAGGTATAAAACGGTTTTTAAAAACTTAAGCTTTTAAAGCATTGTGCAATTACTGCAATAAGGATTTAAAGTAAAAAAGTTCAGTTTAAAAACCAGCATCTTATCTTATGGTGCTGGTCTATACTTCATTATTAAACACTGTTAAAAATGATGAAAAATGAGTTTTGGTATATATTTTCACTAAATTCATTTTATTGTTTTTTAAATTCAAATAAGTTTTGTTGTTGATTTTTAATTTTTGGCCCCTCTTATTGTGTCTTTATCCTTTGAAACGGTATATTTTGCATTGGCCTTATGGGAATTGGTACCAACAAGGAAGGGAAAGGGTTAGTTCCGTTAAAATGCATTATATTATGAGGTATATAGCTTGCTTTTAAAACGTATGACCCGTAATTGATTTTTTAAACAGCTTTTTGGCATATCAAGTCATCATAGATATAAAGTTTTTTAACTGCTAGTTGCTGGTTAGTAGTTTGTATGTTATCTGTCGATCAGAAATGATTTTCTCTTTTGTTTACACAAGTCTTGAAATAAAAGCTTTTCTTCTATTCTGTCCTCTTTGCATATATCTATGATCTCTTCTATTTACAACGAATGTTTCATGATGTAAAAATATCATTCATTTACCAGTTGAGATGAAATATAAATCAAAACCACCACGACTACATGTTCATTGCTGCGAGTCGAATTAAGAAAGGAGCTCATTTATTGATTTCATTAAAAATATTTAAATAATACAGTATTAAAGAAAATTATTTAGTCAATCTTTATACGAGTTTTAGTAAGCGTTTTGCTACAGAAAACCCCAAATTATAAAATGCCTTACTGACAATGAGTAAATTTGCCTGCTTTTAAGAAATAATGAAAATACTCTTAAAGCAGAAATGTGAAATACTTGAATTTAAGTTTACTTTACTGTGACAAAATTATGAAACAAAATGCAGTAACCAACTTTTTAACACATTACATTGAGTAAAAAGACAGCATCAGCAATATAAATGAAAGCAAGTGTAAGCAAAATTTGAGGTATTTGATACCCAACAATACACACACGGTCAGAATACAATTTCCTGAAAACTCGAACCCTTTAACTCATTCCAATTTATATTTATCCCACTACTACTATACATACAAGTATGATTTCTACTTTCATCTTTCGTCTCCCATTTATCAAAGGAAAGAGAGAGAGACTATTTATTTCCCTTGAACCAAGTGAGGCAAAGGCAGCCAACCAACCAATTCGTCTTTCTATCAATTTAGAGAGGATTGAATTCCATGGGGAAATTCCAAGTAATAAAATGGTGGTCGACTACAGTTAGACTGAGGCAATAATATAATAGCCTTCTATAGCAATTTTCTACCTTAGGAAACGGTTAGTTGGTTACGAGTAACATTGGCTATAAGAGTTTTAACATGAAATACCCAGTTGGAAAGTTTTGTAAGACCTGGTTTTTCCTTTCTCGACCGTATGATATTACGTAGCTTTCCAAACAGGGAAAGAAAAGGACTCTCTTCCAATATGTCTCCTGTCTCAAGCAATAAAATTGATTGAGGATCAGAGCACAGAAAATGGTGGAATCACTCCACCATACCAGTATCTCTTTGAGAAATAATGTATGGAAGGTACACACAGTGCAAATAGATATTTATTATTAGGTACATAAAAGGCCTTTCTAGGAAACTATTGTATTGTACTTGGTTGGGTTGAGTGGTTTGTTGGATTTTGACTTTGATTCATTCTTTAGTCCTCAAAAATTGATGACGATCATAGTTTGTTTTGCGATTTTTTGGAACACATGTGCTACGGTATTTGCACAGAGTCACAGAGAGAAAAATACAGAGTTGGGATTTTTAGATATTATTAAATCAGTTTTGTTCTTTTAAAAAATTGACAATCTAGTTGTAACAGATGGTCTTGCAGATGAGATGGGGAATCTTTATAAATGTATTAGATTGACATTTAATAGTATTATGTTTTTGAATATGGTAGTTCTAAAAGTATTTTAAAAATCTTTTTGTGTATTTTTATCAGGCCCCTTGGCTTAAATAATTCACAAGAACACTAAGTTAAAACCTTGAAGTATTCATAAAATACAGTTGCTTTCACCTCAAACCGTCACTCAATTTTTCACCAGAAGTCTATTCTTCCTCGTGTCTAATCTGATACAATGCTTCTACTGTCTTTAGCTTCAAAATACGCAAAAAATTTTAATTGTATCTAAAATGCAAAACCCTATTCCATTCTTAAAATTATCCCTAAAATTACTGATAGAGTTTTTTATCACAATTAAAACTGTTGACAAATGCTTACATAAATCAAATCAACTAAACCCCTTAACACGGTATTAAAGTTTGAATTGAATATTCCTTAGGAAGAGCTCATTAAACCCGACGGACATTTAGGGAATTGCAATCAAAAATAAAAATTCACTCGTCAAAAAAGGTCTCGATTTGTTTAGATGGATAATCCATGAAGGATTTTCAAATTGGCACGGTATTAATTGTTTAAGCGATTGCCCTCATTGTTCCCATGTACGCTTGGTATCGTTTATCCTTTGGTAATATGACATAAGCCCTTTGCTACATCATCCCTCTTTTCACTACTATTTGTATTTCTCAGCCCCAGTGTACATCATCATCATCACCCTATTCCCAGTGTAAGTCTAATAAAATACAAAATACGGACATTTCTCCCCTAAACACACCGGTTTCGTACTTCGGTGGCTTGTTTCGAGCTAGTCTTAAATTTAGTCAAACGCCTAATAGATGATTCACTATATGGTTCAAAAAGAGAAAGCAAATTTCACATGAGCCTTCAGTCCTCATTCATATGGACGGCTAAACAAAGCAAACTATTGTTTGAGAAATGAAAATCCCTCACAATTAGGTTCAATAAAAGAGCCGATAAAAGTCTCGTCTGTCTGTTTCTTTTATACAATTATAACATTATCTCGTAGTTTTTCACCAGTTTTAATAAGCTGACGTAACGGAAGAGTGGTAGAGCCGCCTCGGGTAAATGTTAAATGTTGAATATGCCTTTTAATGCTTTTTTTTCTTTAGTGATGAAACCTTTTCTAATCTAAAATATTATACCAAAACCATATAATATTATAATATCTTCTGACCCGAGCCCTTATTTCACACTATAGTAGTAGCTGAAACGGGTAAAGTTCCTAGATTGACTAGTTTGGATCATGACCCCACTAAACAATCAACCTGGCACACGTTTGAATTCATTAAAAAAAGTTCAATATCATGCAGGCCGGATATGAGTTTTTTGTAGTAGTAAAAAACAAGTTGAAAAAATAATAATCATCGTATAAGCAAAGTAAACTTGGACATGCAGACCCTGCGTGGGTTATTATTTTGCTATCAAACTTGTCCTATTTTTTAACATTATCATGGTCCATTCATTCATCCCGTGTCCATGTTGGCATGATAAGCGTCCACACTTGGCACGTGCCAGGGGTGAATCCTCTTCTTATTATTGCATTAATCCATTGTTATGTTTGTGGTTTGCTCAGGTTTGCCTTATGGTTTTTTGTTTTGTTTTGAATTCTGGTTTGTCATTCATGCTCAGCATAATGATAACAAAACAAGTACAAAGTAGCCGGAAAGTGTGCAACCTGATGAATTAATAATCAGGCAGTGTTATTTTTATTGATGTTGCATCTTGCGTGAAGCTTATTGCTTTTGCTTATTTTAAATTTGTACAAAACATAGTTAAAAGAAAATGCAGCATGCAAATAGAATATGTTTTAGTTAGCCCCTTATTTTATTAGTAGTAAAACAACAGGATGCTTTTGTAAGAGCTCGATTTACTTTTAATATAATTCGTGCTGTAATTTTTTGATAAGCATTTGAAAATTAAAGAAAGTTTCAAAAATTAAATTCCAATTCCAGTAATAAAAATTAGGATTGTAATGTATCTGATTTCAATATTAAATTTTACAATGATGTATATTTACATTTTTGGTTTCGGCCTTCAGTGATTTGTATTTTTATTATCATGCATGCGTGCAACTCCGCTATAAAAATATTTGTATGACTCAATACGGCACAATCACAACAGATTTATTCATATATACTTTTTTCTATTCAAAATGTGAAAAGAACGAGCTACTAGAGTGAAAATATTTTTTAAATAGGCAAAAGTGGATATGATTTTAAGTGAGGAAATGATAGATTAGAGCATAAGTGTGAAGAACGGAAAAGTATGGTCCTCAGATGGACTAACTCAAACTTAGGGGTTGAGATCCATGCCATAGCAAGTCCAGAAATGGATTTAGGGTGCATCGATGCTTTTTCTAATAGAAAAACTAAAAGGCAAAGTATTTCAAGGACTATTACTGCCGAAACTTTTAAAAAAGCTTTCCAAAACCTTTTTGGATAAATAGTAAATGTTTTTTTTGTGAAAACTCGAATAGTTGGGAAACTTCAATAAATAAATTTTGATAAGGGATTTTCATAGTTAAATTTTTAGTAATTTTACGAATAAATGGTAAAGTTACGATATTTTTTAATGAGAAGATTAAAAATCTTTATAAGTGTAATTATATACAAGGTTTAGGGTAGGTAGGTTTGTAAAACAAATCACATTATTTCTTCCAATAAAATTTCTCATTGAAAATTAATAACTAATTAGGTACTAAAAATTAGTAGTTGAATCCTATTTGGGTCCACTAAACAAAACAAAAATGAAACTTCCTTAGAATAAAGGGCGTGTAATTTATGTTGTGTATTTTGCATCAGTTTACTTACAACTTTCAGCTTTACAAATTTACTACCACGTACCTCGACTCATCATCAAATCATCATCAGTCATTCTCATTATATTGAAAAGGTCTCTCAATGTTTACGTATTGAGTTACGAACCTTTGACATTTTCCTGAAGAAGACATCATTCGCTAATTAATTTAGACATTCTCAACCTTCCTTCTTCTTTTATCCCACCGACAAGGCTTTAGTTCAAACATTACTTTCTCATTATAGCTTAAAAAATTAATTTCTCACATCATCATCAGAAGGACCAACACTATTGGTTTGGGGATGCTATAAAAGTATCGTCACTGTAAATGTGTGCATAATATATTTTGGTTGGTTTCGTACAGCCTCATTTTTGAAAACCTTTATTATAAACTGAAAATACTTGTTACGATGACGCAAAGTAAACAAATAGAAGGGTACAAGACAGCACAGGGACAAAATGAAAGGACGAGCAGCTGAGTTGACAAAATTTTTTGTTAATTGGAAACTTTCCCAAGTGCTATTCTTTTCCAAGTTGACTTAAACCCAGATGATAGGAAATATTGGAAAAATAAGAAAAACGGCCTATACCTCGCACTCTTTGCTACTCTTGTGGTTTTATTAATAATTGGATAAAGATTCAGAATAATTTTATAAGCAGAAAGGAAAGGGACTTTGCATGATGCTTCAAGTACTTTCAATCAGTCCTTAATTCCATTTATTTTATTTCTAAATATTTAGATACATCTACGAACTGAATAAAATTTCCCCTAATTTACGTATTTTTAGTTTATTCCAATATATTGTTATCCTTGTTTTTCATACTTATGGGATTATAGGAATAGGATGGATGTGCCCTAGCTAGCCCTAGTACCATTCTCTCGTTATGATGTATCTACTAAATAGTTATGGTTTATTTTTTGAGAAATCAATTAATGTATATTGTTGTCCCTTGCCCTTGTAAAGTACGAAGCTGTACAATTAAATTTTTATGCTGTTATTTTTAGTTCATTTAGTTCTGGATCAGTCTATATAAGAAAGGCAATAAACAAAGGCGTTCTAAAGGTTTTCTTTCAAAATGATCATCTTCTATCATTATTTTTGGTCAATGGCATGGTTTTGGTCAATAGCAGTTATATTAAATATCTGATGAAACTAAATTCATTCTAAAGAGTGATAAAGAGTATTGTGTTCCAAAAGAGTTTCAATTTTGAGATTATTTTGTAAAAATGAATCTTACTATTTTAAAATAATTTATTTTACCTCTACGCACGCAACTTAATAAAAAATAGCAGGGTTTCCCATGAATAATTTATTGCAAGCAAATAGCTTTGTAACCTTCTATTCCAAGGTTAAGCTTGTTACTGAAATGGCTTAATAGACTAAATATAAACTATTTCAGGTAAACTATTTTTAAGCTAATGACAACCAACAAAGGTGGAGTTTCCTCGAAATTACATCGTTAATTAATGAGTTTGTACAAATATCAAACAGTTCATTAGCTCAAAACATTTATGCTAATAGATTTTACAAGGATGGACATTTATTGAAAACCAGTGACGAAATCTTTTTAAAAAATCCTTGAATTGCATAAATTAAAGTATTTAACATAAAATAGACTGTATAGTAAATTATGATGAAAAGACCTCCCAGAAAAGATGATAAAAAATGAAAACATCTACTGATGATACTTAAAGTTCCTTGATGCATTTTATCACATTTGTAGTACTACTGTCTCAATAATGTGTATAATAGAAATTATTATTATTATTGTCAAAAGGTGAAAGATGCTTTTAGCTCTCTTAAACGAGTCACATTCAGCTTTATACGTAGTGGTATGTACCTAACTATACGCGAAAGACGACCAGGAAGACAATCTAACCAGCAAAGTGTACTTTATAGCAGAAAAAGATAAGTGATACGCCTTTTCTTTTCCATTAGATGACAAAGCAGAAACCAAATCACAAGTGGTTTTTACGAAAGGCACTTGTCTACTCAAACTCATGCCATCCACGAATAGAGGATTGAATAATGAGTCAAGCATCTCATCTTATTGTGCATTTTAGTCAAAACCATAATCACCCACATGCCACATACTACTTTCATGTAGTTAAACGTAAAAATGGCAAAAAAAGATTGTGCGTTTCTTTCATTGTTTTAAAATTTAAATGCTTGAAATTCCAGTGTCATTTCTGAGTTTTTACTCTTAAAGAAATTTAAATCAAACCAGGAATTAATCTACCATTTATAGTTTTAAACTTACTATAAATACAAAATGCCATGGGACGTATGGGGACAATAATTTTTTTTAACTCCAATGACATTTAAAACGAGATTTCAGGTGGGGGGTCTCCTTTTCGGAAGTCCAAGCTACCTTTGAAGGGCTAAAAAACTTCTTGTTGGGATTTAAACAAGTAATTCTGTGACCAACTGGTAAGTCACACATATTATACTTAAAAAATACACACGTAGCTCTGTATAGTCCACTAGATCTCTTGTTATAAAAATAGTACCCAATAATATAACAGGGACACAAAACAAACACAGAAATTTGTACCTTAGGCAGGTACTTCATTTCAACTCTCATTGAGATTGAGATGATGAGACCAACAAGCTTAGTAAAGTGGCCACAGGCGATGAACCCTCAAGTCATCATAAGGATTTATTGTAAAAGTAAAATAGGGAGAGATACACATTCACAATGCCTCAAATCAATTCACATGCTTACATATTTATTGGGGGTGGTAGTTCTTTTGGAGCATTCTGTCTTTTTCATTTTGATATTAAATGAAGAAATGAAAGAATGGTGAAGTGGACACTCGATTATTGTGCTTGGCCACGGCCCAAATTTATTGAATAGCTGGGAGCATGATAATTAACATAAAATCCTTCAAGATCAAAGATAACCATGTAAACTCATCATGACAGCAGTGGCATCACGTCAAATTTCATATCGCGGTTTGCAGCCTGCTTGCCTCTTCGTGCCCCTTCACCCTTTACTTTAACCATTTTATCCTTGTGGTAGAATATGATAGAATCGAGGAGGGTCATATCTAATAAATACCCGATTTTAGTTTTATTGCACGAAAGTTAGGGTTTCCTCGTTCTTACGGATGGATGAGAGACGAGAGAGACCCTCAGACCAGGGTAATTAAAGGCTCACATTTTGAGCTGGATGGTACTAGTTTCACACGGTTTTCATAAGAGACAACATGTCATCATCATCATCATGCAATCTCTACTACTATCTCCGAAATAATCGGTTTGGAATTGTATCTATTAAAAGAGGATGGGTTAAAGGAAAACAACCCTTTTTGTATTTTGCATACATATTTATGAATCTGCTGGTAGAACTTATACACATACTGCATGATACTTTCTGATACTTTTTATTCCGATGGGAGGATTATATTTATTTTTGAACAGAAGGGAAAGCACTCCTACTATAATATCATCATCATCATCATCATATTTCACAACAACCAGCTTGAAAGTATGTGATTGAATTATTCAAGAGACTCTTATGATGAGAAATGGAAATGGATATGTTATTGCTTTCCCACGTTTATTGCTTCCGGTTTCGTAACTTTCCTCAAGAAAATATCCTTCTACTACTACTACTACCACGGAAGCTTTATTATATACACTTTAAGCTGTTAACATATTTATACAAGCTAGATACACCTACTTACTTTTTCTTTGTAGATACAATGTGTTAAGCATACAAAACTAGATTTAGTAATACGCTTAAATCCAACCCTCTAAGCCTAACTAAAGGTTAGGAGCGCAAGCAAACTTGATGAAAGGCGAATAAAGAGGGAATCAAATTATTTCTCAAAAGACTGCAAATATTTACAACTGAGACATTAGAAGTTCAACAGGCTTTTTTGCAAATATTGAAAGTGCAAATTTGCTCAGAGATTTCCTTCAGTAAACACCTCTTCTACTTATAACGTTTATATAGTCTAAAATGAGATGAAGTCAAAGTAGTCAAGCTACTTACACTTTACTTTCTCCACCGTCGTCATTCACAGAACTACTATATACATTTAAACATACACTACTTTAATACACATTATTATTACCATGTTTTATATATCATCAAGCCTCAAGCATTTTCTCTCTCCTTTACTATTATTTTGTATGCTTACATTAAACATTACTTTTATATACCTAACAAATTTATTGTTCTACATTTATAAACATTATAATATGAACAACTAAAATATTTGACATAGGATAAAAAAATATCCTGCATATAAACCCCCACCAGATGAATGTCGAAATGAAAAAAAAACAGTTTCAACATGGCAAAATTTGTTGTCTTTCTTTATATTTACTAAAGAAAGCATAAAAGGCTTCTACTAAAATTCATATGAGTTAATAAAAAAAAATTCAAATAGTATCCAAGCTCTTAAATATTAGCCTATCATCAACAATAAACACACCACCACCTACATGAGCTTTTGATCATTTTATATGTAATTTATTTAAAGGTAGTGATAATGTTGATTTAACATTTTCATGCACACGAGCTTTATAGAGTCAAAATGGGACTCTCGTGCGATGAAGTGGACACTAAAGTTAAAGTATTTTGGTAGACACTTTTGTTATTACAGTTTAAATCAACAATGATTGAACAATCATCATAATATAATCATATATCATAATCTAATAATCACTATGTTTTAATTCCTTACAAAATCAATGAATGATTCTATTAAGATTGAAGGCAGAAGTATAAAGCTTGCATTATCTTCTTACATTAATACACACTATTTCTTCTAAACCTTCAGTTGGCATCTGGCATCTTGTTATCTGAAATCTGTAACAAAAACTGATCTGCATAAGATGCGTTTTATTTTTCTATTGTTTTATGTAATTTTTTATGTCTGTATAATATTTCACATGATATGATACTGATGCAAAATATCTGCTTTAGTGTTCTCTACAGGAAATACTAAAACGGGTCCGGTTCAAACGAGACAATGTGAATAATTATTAATTTAAGTTTCATTTAATTATAATATTCGCTTTAAAGAGAATAAAATGGGATGCAATTCATTTACATAAGCAATCTTTTTTTAATGTCCAAAACTTTTACTATTTTACGGATCTCAACCGTCAACCTTAGCAAGAATTCTTTCTTTCTTTCGAAATGTAATGATCGAGAAAATGCTAAAATGAGAAGTATTTTCGTTCAATCAAATAGACGCGTTTTAGGAAAGTTTAGCTTTTCAATCGATTTCATTATATTAAGCTGAAATATGAGTTCATAAAAATTAAAAAATGATTAAATCCATCCTTAAAAGTTTTATATTTTATTAACTTTAAAAAAATGCATAGAACACCGTTCCAATTTTCCATATACCCAAGTTCGATTATCTGATTGTAGTCTATTGTAAGATTTAATTAGACAAAGCGATTCAACAGATCCTGAAACTCGCACGCCATCTTTCTCAACATAATCTATTTTTTAGAATATTCTAACACAAAGTTCCATGCAATTTTACATTCTAGAACCTTTTGTAAAACGCTTAAAAGCAGCGTTTTGTCATAACTAGGTAGGCAATTAAATCTAGTGCAGCAATAGCGTTAGCCTAAATTTTAAAACATTAAAACGATACGGTTTGGGTTTATCTACAAAAACGGATGTTTTTCAGACCCATACTCGCAGTGTATGAGAGATGATTTCATAGAGAAATAATCGCAATAATCATAATAATATTATTGTGATAAGTAAGCGGTAAAATAAAATTTTAAAATGAAAGTTTATTTGTGTGGGCGAAGAAGAGATGATGAAAAATTGTGATTTTAATTAAAAGATACGACGTATAAACAAATACAAGGTTATCTTCTTATTTTATCTTGAGTAAATAGATTAAATTCCACGAGAATGCATAATGCGTAGTCATTAAATGGACTGCTAACTCATAATTAGTGTATTCTTTCATTCTGCTCCATGGCTCTTCTTTTGGTTGGAGTTTACTACATTTAATTACAGCCAACAACAAACTTATTAACGTAATTCATTCTCAGTTCAATCAAAAACTATTCCATATTCAAGTTTATTAGTGCATCATAGCATAGCAGAGCAATAACCAACATCACATTATTACTGTCAACTGTTTTATACTGTCATCTCTAGTATAAACTGCATAACCCAATAACACAAAATAAGTTATCAGTTCACAGTTCAGTGCCACTTCAGTCTTATCAGGTACGAAATTTAATTTTTTTAAATCACAATCAACAATTCAAAATTGATCCCCATGTCCCCATTCCATAATAAAATGAAGCATCATTGATGCACAGAAATTGCTAATTTTGACTACTCTGAATTTTAGGGCCTGTAACTCAACTCAATCAGTGACCTGCCGACCTACGTGATTTATCTAACTAACAACTAACCTAACTTCAAACTTACTTTGTCATAATATGTTAAGTTATAACAACGCACTATCAATGTTGAATGTTGATGAACGTGACGTAGTTAGGGTGTAGACTATAGAAGTCATATAGAACTGAATTTATTGATTGGTGACTGTAAAGGTGAAAGGGGAGAGAAGTATTCAGTATTAGTGCTTCCCGATATTTTTTAGAAGTATTTCACAATGGCTACAACGAACGGAGTAGCAGGAAATCATGGAGACAGTGGATATTCCAATTCACCAAGTCAGCAAGGAGATGGAAGTGGCAGCCAAGGAAAACGCCAGAAATTAATAGAGCTTGTGAGGCCGTTGTTCCAAGAGTCCTACTTTACTGCTGAATAGTATGTCTAAATCTTCAATCGCAAACATCAATTATAAGCAAAAAAATGTCTTGTAACAGTGTGCCTCAAAGTATAAAAATACTTTATAATAATGAAAATACTTTAATTTTGAATTACAGCTGTCTATTAGGTGCTATTCAGTGTAATCAACCGAGTAAACTGAGCGGATTATATGCCATACCTTCAGCCCAAACACCTTTTGGTAAATCACAGGAAACTATACTTTCAACAGTTTAATTAAAGTGAACAAAATGAATAAACGGACAGTGTAGTAATGATTTAATTAGTGAACTCTTGTTTTACTTTTCAGTTTGGTTTGCAGTTCTATTCGTTCACAATGGTTTTTGGCAAGGTGGCGTGTTCAGATTTGTCTTAAAATTTCCTGATAATTTCCCTGATGCCAATCAACAAAATAACCTTCCTGTAAGTAATAGTCACTGGATTTTCAATACTCTAAAATTATCTTGTGACTAAAATTAAGCCATTGATTAAACTATGCATATGCATTTTATTTTTGTTTGCAGATAGTGCAGTTTACAGGATCATTTCCAAAGTCTCACCCATTTATTCAGCCTTCGCGTGGCGTCTTTGATTTGAAAAAGTTCTATAGAACGTACAGCAGATCACAAAACCACATTTGGCAGTTGTTAAAAAGCATTAGGAAGATATTTTACAAGTTTGAAGTAGTTGAAAAGGTCGGGCATTCGAACAAAGCTGCCGCAGATTTGTATCTGAAGTCCCCAGAACAATTTCAAAAGAAATGTGAATTAGATGTTCAAAACAGTATGGCCAAATTATATGATGATGAGCAGTATGCTAATGATGCCAATTTTATACGCTTTTCGAAAGAGTGCAAACCATGTGATATGATAATGAATGGGAGCAGTAACCCGAAGAATTCAGCAATCGGTTTATCTTGGATGAACTCTTAAAAAAAGATAAGTTAAGATAATATAAAACACGCCAAACTTTATAGACTTGAAAAACCAGAGCATTTCATGTTTCTCGTGTTAGGGTAAGTGTAAGTAGCATACTCTATACTATAGTAATAGAAGTAGATAATTCTAATTAAAGAATGAACTCCTAGTTCAGTTCTAGTAAAGTATTATCTCCAAAGTACTAGAAATAATTTACCTATTAAATTCTCATATTCTCAGATTTACTACGTCGGAAAAACTATGAATAGTAAAACAAAAACTAGCCAGAGCCAGAAAAACAAAAGTAAAATTTTGATCCATTAAACAAATAGCGAAGGGGAAGCCCAAAAGTTTAGTACCTACTTTTCCATTTATTTGATGTAAAAACCATTGCAAATTTACCGAACGTTACGTATTCTACTTGGTGTTTAAAAATTTGTAAGTTTTGGAATTGATTTCTACTACTATTAAGCAATTTAAAACGTAGCACTCATAAACAAATTCATACTTTACATGTGTAACTAAAAATATAAACTACTTACACCTCAAGTTTCCAAAATTCAATTAAATAATTACTACTTATAACTGATTTTTGTCCTTCAAATTATAAACGAATACAACGTGACATCGTGACATGACTTAAATAAAACGGTTTTAGAATGTGAAAATATTACGAATTGTTGTAGCAAATTGTAGTTTAACTTATCGAAGGCTACCAGGCGGATATCTTGAAGAAGAGAATGACAGCATCACTTAGCACTTTTCGTTGAAATGTTTTTCTTTTTCACGCTGGGGAAGGGCACGGGACATTTCATCATATTTTTCTTCCATTTTCTCTCGTGGTAATTTGCCGTTCATCTGACTGGAAGTTAAAACTTCTGGGTAATTTTCTTCGTCTCCCAGAACTATTCTGGCCACATCAGGGTCAATCAGCATAGCACTTTTTGCTGTAAGCTCTGCATATTTTACTGTAAAGACGTTTCAAATATACTTTTTCAGAAAAAATTGTTATCAAAGAATCAATGAGTAGAAGAGATTGGGAATTGAAATTGGAGCAAGGAAACTATATAGTGTTGAGTATGGGCCTTTTTTAGTTAAAGAAGTACTTACAATTTAATTCACACATTTGCTCAGTTACAGAATCCGAACATCTCGAAAGTTGTTTTAAAACCTCCAACATTTCCTTGTAACTTCGATCATGAAACCCTCCATGGACACTTGAGCTCCTCCTGGAACATGATCTTTGGCCATCATCCAAATCCATCGCCTCACTTCCAGATTCGTTCATTCCTCTAATTCCTCCCGGTGGTGGTGCTTGAGCCCTTTCCATATTTGAAGTTCTAAATCAGAAAACAAGTGAATCAGGATATCCTAATTCGTTTTCACATAAGGCTGGAAATAGTAATCGCAAGGAAATAAAAGCTCACCAAAAAGAATTTTAAAATAATTAGTATTGGAGTAGAAGTTCGGAAAATCTTAAACTCAGATTTCTTCAAATCAGTCAACAAAAAATTTTTAATTTCTGTCTTATTTCAGTCACCTTCAAAAAGTCATGAAAAACATTTGGAATTATGAAACACATAGGTTTTTATGAAAGATAGCAAGTAGTAGGATAAGCATTGCAATTAAAAACACTTACCAGTTTGAAGAGAACTTGGAAATTTTCGATTTGTATTTTGCAATAATAAACGTATGAAAAACTGCAGAGCTGAAAAAGAAAGCAAAGTGTAAGCAATCGCAATCAGCATCTCAACTAAACAAAAATGTTCAATTTTAAAAAAATCGGTAAAATCGAAATATTTCATTATTTACTGACCAAATTCAAAGAAAACTTGAAATTTTGAAAAAAATACCCGGAGTTGTATTTTTATAAAATACCAAAGAATAATCACAATTATAGTGTAGAAAACAGAAGAGAAAACATAAAGAAAGTGTTTTCTCTTTGACTTCTCGCGTTCAACTGGAATAAACACAATCATTTTACTTTCCCTTTCCTTTCCCTTCCATCTCTCTATGCCTTAGCGGGAAATTCAAATCTCCAAGCATGCATGCATTTGTGTTTTGTGCCATGCTCTCTATAAATATTATTGCAATTTTGCATCATTCATGTTTTTCCAAGCAATTTATTTTTGATTTGAGTTTTCAAAATTTTGAATTTTTATGAAAATTTCAAAGTATTGTTCCTTCTTTATAACTAACGACTTTATTTTATAGTGCATAGTATCAATACATTTGGTAAACATGAGGAATTTAGCAACAGTAAGGAAACTGCAATCATCTTATAGTTTTAGTAATCCATGCACCTCGATTTTTTGCCGAGGTGAGAATAGTAGCCTTTATGCTGTTGAGAAAGGGTCAGAGGTCACAAGGTTGGTTAGATGTTCTGTAGACGGATTGAGTCCACCTGAATTCCTATGTCAAGGAGAAGAGGCCCTGGAAAATGTTTTTCAAATGCAGTTTGTACCCACGACAGGGTTTTTATTTATGGCTACGGATGATGGGGCGTTTTTGCAAACTTGTGATAGTTCTTGCTCTCAGGTATTTCATATTTTGTATTTTTTACAAATCGAAAGAATATACTCGTTTGTAATCAACGATGAAAAACGTTAATTTATAATTTGATTTGCAATTTGATTGTTTCAGCTGCAAGAGGAATTCAGATCGGATGAAGGAATCGCCCGATTTTCAGTGTCCCCTGATGGACGATTGGTCGCTATTATGACAAAACAGCGAACTCTTCTACTTTTGACATTACCTGACTTAGAATGTATTGGCCAGCATTCGCTGGAAGGTTTAACCCAAGAAGGTCAGGATATTGAAGTCGATTCCTGTTTCAGCAATGCAGTGTCTATAGCTTGGAGATGGGATAGTCGTTATTTTGCTGTGAACTTTCCAGTGATAAAAGGTGAGTGAATTATTTTAAGGAAGAGGGGTTTCTTTGTTTTTGTTCTTCGGCCAACATTAGCTGTTCAGGGGTCACTTTTTTCAATAAAGTTGGCTTCCGAAATGTGTTGGTAAATTAATTTTCAATATCAATATCCTCCTGGTCGATTTCGATGTATAATCTTCTGGGGTGGAAAGGTATCGAACAGATGCACCTTACTTAATTTAAAGCAGTCTTATCTTACTTCTTACGCTTGATGCGTATACTGACTTCAGGGAATTTGAATTTTAACAGCTTGCTTATTTGTATTCATTATTAGCTCAACTCCGTTTTCTAATGGGTTTGAATTATTGTCTTTTTACAAAAAGGCACAGAAAGAACGTGGCAGATGAAAATATATGATGAAGATTGCGCCCTAATCTCTACAACGGAGGATTGCAACCCACTTCTGAATCGCAGCTTAGAATGGCAACCTTCTGGTGAACTGTTAGCAACTTTTGGAAAGTCACCGCATGGGGATGTTATTGTTCTGTTCGAGTTAAATGGATTGAAACGTGCTGATTTTTCTTTATATGATGGGAAAAAAGCGGACGAAAAAGACGAGGTTTCTGATATCATATGGAACTCTGCATCTGACATATTGGCTATTAGACTGAAAAATTCCGTTGAGTTATGGACACGAAATAACTATGTATGGATGAAGAAAAAGACTTTAGTTTCTTATAACGATATGACAAAACAAAAAATCGTTTATGCTGAGTGGGATTCCGAATTGCCGTACAGGTATGCAGTTAATTTTTTACAGTTGTAATGAATATCTAGCTTCATGAAAATGAAAAGCAGATGGAAGGATTATTGGCATTTGAGTAAAAGACATTCTTTTCTGTAGGATTCATGTAGTATTTGAGGATGGTGGCTATATGGCTTACGATGTAAACTTCACATATACTTCTGGAAATTCAGATGGATCGGCTTTAACCGTGTCCTGGAATGGAAGAAATGTTTACTGTACACCGTTCAGAGATAACTGTGCTCCGCCACCCTATGGCTATTTACAGGTAATTGATTGAACTATTTATGGGAAAGAAAGTAGAAAGAGGGTTTCAATTCGGCCAACATTAGCTGTTCAGGGGTCACTTTTTTCAATAAAGTTGGCTTCCGAAATGTGTTGGTAAATTAATTTTCAATATCAATATCCTCCTGGTCGATTTCAATGTATAATCTTCTGGGGTGGAAAGGTATCGAACAAATGTTTAAAACACAATACTATCGGTGACTGTAAACTGAGGCATTATTTGTTTTTGCAAACACAATCTAGATCTTTTAGTAACAAGAATAAGAAAGTATGAAACAAACATTTAACATTTTCTTCATTTTATAATTTCTAGGCTTCCGTTGACGCAGACATATTAACGGTACTTATAAGCAGTTTCTGGGATGGGTTGGTTTGCATTACAACAGATAGAAAGTTGGTTTTCATGAAAAACGAAAAGAACATGTTATTGCCAATAAAAACATACTTATGTCCTGAAGATCCAGTAGTACGCTCTGCAGAATACTGGGTTTGGTCGAGTCTGTCTACAATATGCTGTATCTATAACGGTGGAATTGCAACGTTTACTTTAAACGGGTTTGAATCCAGCAACACAGAATCTATTCTAGAAAAAAGCGACTTCATTGGATTTGATGTAATTCTGGGTGATCCTGGTATTGCTAAACAGAAACAGTTCTGTCGAATATTTCCTCTTATTGATGGCTCTAAAGAATCTAATCTAATTGTTGCTGAAACTCTTTCAAATAGCTTAGTGCTGGTCAATCTCAGCACACATACTAAAACAGAAATTTGTGGGTTACCACACACTTGTAGTAATATTTTACCTGTAAAGTTTTCTGACGAAAACGAAGTACTTGTATTTGCACATGATCCATTGTCAAAAAAGCTCATTGCTGGGTGCTCAAAATTTTCCAAGTGTGATCCGTTGAAACTTTCTGTCGATTGTACATCTTTTGCAACATTTTGTGACAACTTGTTACTTACAACTGCACAAGGAAGCCTTGAGATTCTAAGTAAGGACTGTCTAATCCAAACCCTTGAAGAAGGCTTTAATAATCAAGAAGTAGATCAATTAAAATTATCAGAAAGAAAATTTTCCAGAAAAATCGAAAAAGGTTCCTTGATCGTATCTTGTTGTCTTAACCAAATGCTGGAGCCAGCTTTGGTACTGCAAATTATTCCAAGAGGAAACATTGAAACTATTCACCCTCGACCTCTTCTTGTATCAACAATTAGGGTTGTACTTAGAGAAAAAGAAAATCAATCCAGATACGAAAAGATCATGATAGCGTTGCGTCGACATCGTCTCGACTACCGAGTTTTAATTGAAGAAATGAAAACTTTAGAACGTGAAGATTCAGAAATGTCGTTGGAATCTTCGCTGAAACTCATGGTAGATCAAGTTAAAGACTCTCATAGTCTGGTGTTATTAGTAACAGATTTAGATGAGGATCGTGTTGACTGCATTCGCATAAT